>JAWNPO010000250.1:0-148629 GCA_035047525.1 Drosophila quinaria | reverse complement strand
ATCTCATACATATTGTATTGACGAGCCTGTCGCACAGTGATGAGAAACAACAGAGTCTCCGATTCTATAAATTATAATATTAAAAGTTTAAGTGGTGAAAAAAGTTTACATGTCTATGAAAACTATTCATAATTTATTTACCTTTAACTTACGTATAAACCAAAAAGATTTTTTAGCTAATTTCAAAATAACAAATTAAATTTTTTTATATGGCTCTTTTTGTGTTATTTATGTCACATTAACCAATTTTTCAGTATTAATAAAGTCTCACATTGCAATAACTTTCATTCAGAGCTCAAAATGAACAGAAGAATTTCTTTAAAAGAAAATGTTTATGAGATCCATTTACATAATCTTTAATATTTTTTAGTAACATAACTTAGTATTTGAAAATATTTAAATAAATATTATTGTATTGAAATGCATTTGACTTTCCTTGTATCTAAAAAAAAACGTATCTCTAGAATTTCTTTTTATATTGCACATTTACAGATTTTGAAGTTCTCCTAGGTATTTTTATACGTTCTGGACACTAAATAGTTATAATCACACAAATAAATACACCCTCCGCTTCTAATTTATTCATATGTATATTGCAAGCCCTAAGAGAAATTGAACTAATATTCCATTGGATTTCATAACCCAATTAAATTCATGATCATATCACTTACTCATATTATGCATTCTTTAAATGAAATCTATTCAGATCACAATCGCACTTAATTTCGACTTGCTCTCATCACTAGCTCACCATTCACAATAGCCATACAGCTGCCATATGCAATTTAAAAGCAACAATAAATGGACGAGCGAACACTTTTAAGTTGCATTAATTATTCAAAAACCTCAAAATGGAATAAGTATGAACTCCATATTGTCGGTTTGACTGCATCGTGTGTCCTGCACTCAAACAGACACCCATTCATATATATGTAAACGTACACTCATATAATGTTTTTATTTTATGCGGTCTACCTCTTCTATCATACACATTGGGTACGTATGTATGTGTGTGTGTGTGAGTGTGTGTTTGTCTCTGTGTTAGAATGACGCCAACGCACTATGGGGTATTTTACCGAAAAAGTGTCATTTATGTGGGATTTAGTGGGCAACGACACACCTGTCGTCCCAACACACACCTTAAACACAAAATACACAACTAAGGCAGTCTAAATCATATTCTGTCCGAGAAAACATTTAAATAAAAGCAGTTTAAATTCAAAAGTATTCGGATTCTTGTCTACATAGAAACTCAATCCTACATTTTTGGGGGCTCAACCAAACAAAAATATTTCACAGTCAAAGAATATCAGAATTGAGAGTTCTCACGTCGAAAGCTATCTGGTCGAGGATATCAAAGGGATATTTGCTCGAGGATACAAGGAGGAAAATATCTAGTCGAAGGTATCTGGTCGAGGATATCAAGGGATATTTGCTCGAAGATACTTGGTCGAGGATATTAATACGAAGGATATTAATACGAAGGATATTGAGACGAAGGATATTTAGACGAAGAATATTTAGACGAAGAATATTACGCCAAGGAATATTGAGACTAAAGATATAAGAAGATAGGATATTAAGACGCAGGATATTAGGACAAAATATTTAGACGATTAGCGAAAAGATGTTGAAACTTGCTGACAATCCAAAATTTAAGGACAGGCTAAGAACAGCGTCTAGGATTAATGTGGTTTCGTTACACAAGTTTATTTTTCAAACAGAAGGAGACAGGAACAATAGACGTCGAATACGCGAATTTGAAGGATTCGAATTCGATGAAAGAAGCGACGAGTTTCATGACAAAATGGTTTTCGTAAGAGAAAATTTATCGAATAAAAACCTGGATGATGTCTTGCAGTTCTTACACTTGCTACCTAATGGACGCGACCGAACAATGCTGTTTAAAAACTTTCAGAAGGGCAATCTGTTAACTGATTTCGAAACAGATGACGATGACGATGATGAGGACGAAGAAGAAAATGAGATCGAGCAAAGGGCCACAGAAGCGAATACACACGCATTGAATGTGCGTCAGGAGTCACGTCAATCGCAAACTGCAAATGTATGCGACAATTGGTCGAGGAACACAGTTGGTACATCTGACAATAGACGCGAACCGCTTCAACTTGAGACTCATCAAACTCAGGTCTTGGTTTCATATCGAGATGTGGAAGACACTATAAGACCGTTTAGTGGGGACGATAATCTCTCAGTTGAAAGATGGATAAGTGATTTTGAAAAAACTGCACTTAGCATGAGATGGGATGATTTACAGAAGTTCATTTTTGCAAAGAGATCGCTTCGTGGACTAGCAAGAAGATTTATATCGGCCGAAAGAGGTATCCACAATTGGCGTACATTGAAAGATGCCCTAATAGAAGAATTTCCCTCCAACTTAAATAGCGCACAATTACACACGTTAATGTCAATGACGAAGAAAAAGAACAGTGCAAGTGTGCTGGAGTATTTGGTCACAATGAAGGAGTTGGCATCACGAGGCAGTATAGAGGACAACGCGCTAATGCAATACGTCATCGATGGCATTAATGATTCCAGTGCTAATAAATAAATCCTCTACAACGCCAAAACAATGAGAGAATTCAAAGATAAGCTAAGATGCTACGAAACCATGCGGGAAAAGGAATCTTTCAGATTTAGAAATACACCTTCAAATGCAACAAAGTCGAGGGAGTTAACATGTCATAATTGCGGAATGAGAGGACACAGCAAAGAGAATTGCATAGATTTAAACAAAGGCAGAAAATGTTTCAAATGCAATGCATTCGGTCACATTGCACGGGAATGTCACATTTCAAAATATAACCCAGTCCCACGAACAACTAATACGCATAGGATAAAACCGGAAAAAATGTCCATGAGTAAGGAAGTAAAGATTAAGGACAAGATTTTCACTGCACTAATTGATACCGGGAGCAAGTACAATATCATAACTAAAACGTCGTTTGAGAGTCTCAACAAACCATGTTTAGAAAAAATGGATATAAAACTCATCGGTTTCGGAATGGAAAATCTTGATGACCAAGATTTCGAAACACCTTTTCTAGTCGTACCCGACGAAGAACAGGTAGATAATCAGATTAAACGAGATGGGATAACAATTAACAAACCCATTTCAAGAGAAAAATCAGCAGACAGTAAAGAAGTTGCTGAAGAAAAATTAGACAAAGCCGCTTCAGAAAAGCCAAAGGATATTATTGAAGAAATTACCGATACAGTGAAGATAGATAAAAGACGTCCAAAGTTGATTGAAAACGACAAACAAAGTTTAACAGAAACGCAGTCGAAACTACTCACAGAAACCGAGTCCAGTTTGGTGGAGAAAGAAAAAGAAACTAGAACTGTTAACACATATCCTCAGATACAGGTGCTACCGTTGAGTGAGCTTCTCAAGCAAGAAATTATCGCAGTGACACAGGAGGAACTTCAGAATGATACAGTTGATGCAGTTGATGCAGTTGTCTCTAGTGAAAGTACAGCCAACACATCCCCTCCACGTCCAGTTCCCCAAATCCGTCGTCATACTGTCGGCAGTGCTGGCAATAATCAGGACAATGACGAGTCCAGTATCAACGATCGTTTGGCCAATGTAAAGAGTCTCAAGTATATAAACAATAATAGTGACACCAGACAAGAAGTGGATAAAAGAATCTCGCGCAAAAGACGCTCCAGAAAGAAATCGAAAAAGCGCTGCAATCTCGGTTACAGCAGAAGCAGTAAAAGGCACGAAGAACCCAAATCAGGAAAACGGAGAGTAGAAAAAAATATACAAACTATAAAATGAAGAATGATAATATAAAGGACCAGAAAGAACATTGTATTATTGATGGAAAAAGGTCAAAGAGAGGTGCAACGCCTGCCCAAAAATGGCTTAGAAAAGTAAAGATCAGAAATAAAATAAGGAAGAGGAAAAAGTCTGAAAGGCCAAGACAGACAACCACAATTGTGGGATCTAGTGGGCAACGACACACCTGTCGTCCCAAAACACACACCTTAAACACAAAATACACAACTAAGGCAGTCTAAATCATATTCTGTCCGAGAAAACATTTAAATAAAAGCAGTTTAAATTCAAAAGTATTCGGATTCTTGTCTACATAGAAACTCAATCCTACATTTATCAATAACTCGTAAACTAAGCAAGATATTTTGATGCGGTTTTTTTTTATAGTGTTATACAAAGCCTTAGATTTTTTTTTTGGAAAAGTGGGCGTGGTACCATCTCCGCCCCAATTTTTTATTTTTTATTTTTTGTTTATCGGTAGCAAGTTAGTTTATGATTTCTGTTGCAATTAAGAAGCTTTAACCCTATATATAATTAGTAATATAAAAAAAAACGTATTTGTTGGACATAGAAAGCTGTAAGCCTTCTTTAACAGCTGTGAGCATAAAATTAAAAACACAAAATTAGGGGGCGGGGGTGTTGTCACGCCCACTTTTCCAAAAAATTTCTAAGGGTATGTATAACACTATAAAAAAAACCACATCAAAATATCTTGCTTAGTTTACGAGTTATTAATTAATGCCTCAAGAAGAGATCGAATGCTCCATACAAAAAGCGAACAAATCAGCACTTAAAAATTGTGAGGTTACGTGCTAAAAAATTTAATTGCGAAAAAAGCGGTCAAATGCGGAGCTTGAGATAAACTATTCTGAATAGAGAAATAATGACTACACCATGGACAAGGACACACACTTAACAATTGATAACAATTTTGTTAAACTCTCTGCAAAGTTCAACTTTACTTTTCTAAATTCGACATGGACACCACTTGCTAAACATACACATTATTAAACAGACACGTACAAAAACAACAATATACAAGCATTAACACGTAACACAAACCTGAACAGTTGACATTCATTTCAAATTTGAATTTTTAAAATGTTTCTTTATCTTCTGCTTCAATTTGAAAATGCACGTCAATTTTGCAGTTATTAAAAGCACGCGGTAATCGGTTGCAACAGCTGACTTTAACAGCTGATTTCTTAACATTGGACTGTTATGTTAACATTTCTGGTATGCTGCATAACAGTTTAAAGTGTTTATTATATGTTAGCATTAAAAAATCATACATTTGCATACTTTTGAAAAATGAATAAATGACACATTTTCGGGAAAATACCCCATAGTGCAACGGCAAACGTTGCATGTCCAAGCAGATCAACATTCGTCTATGCTCGTCTATGTCAAATGCAGGGCATGTATCAAATGTGCGGCATATCGGGTCAAATGAAAAGTTGCAAGATATTAGTTAGAAATGGAATTCACCTTCTGAGAGAGTGTATTTGTGTGTGGGTGTAAGGATGTGTGTGAGTGCAACTATTCAGTTGAGCTTGTCCCTATGCAAATTGCATTCGTTATTCCTGTTTAAACAAGCAAGACACAAGATATTTTCAATCAAATGCAAAAACGTAAAAATAATGGAAGAATGGAAGAGAAAAAAGTTACACCTTGACAATGATATTAAATTTTAAATCTATATCATACGAGGGTGGGCTGATAAATAGTCGGCCTACCAAAGAAAACACGGTTTTTTTTTTATTTTTCTTTTTTATTTTTCAAAATAATCACCTTTTAGACGTATATACATACCTTCCATAAAATATGACTGGTCCAGGTCCTCAAAATAGGCGTTTGTTTCACAGATCACCTGTTCATTCGACTGAAATTTCTTTCCACCAAGCCATTTCTTTAAGTTTGGAAATAGATAATAGTCACATGGTGCTAAATCTGGAGAATAGGGGGGATGTGGAAGAATTTCATAGTGTAGTTCACACAATTTCATCATGGCAACAACGCTCTTGTGAGCCGGAGCGTTGTCCTGGTGAAACAGAACTTTTTTCTTCGCCATGTGCGGCCTTTTTTTCTTTAGTTCTGAATCGAACTGTCCCAAAAGGTTAGAATAGTATTCTCCATTAATTGTTCTGCCTTTTGCTAGATAATCCACATGAATTACGCCTCGGGCATCCCAGAAAACCGTTGCCATTACCTTGTTGGCCGACAAACCAATCTTTGCCTTTTTCGGCGCCGTTTCTCCGGTTGAAATCCACTGCTTTGACTGTTCCTTGCTTTCTGGTGTATGGTGATGTATCCAAGTTTCGTCGACAGTCACAAAACGAAGCAAAAATTCATTCTTATTTGCGTTTAACAATGCCAAACTCTCCTTCGCAATGACCAAGCGGTTGCGTTTGTGTGAGGGCGCGCCCTCGTATTAAAGATAAAACTTGTCAATTCGAATTTAATTTATTATCTTCGTGAATTTGTTTTTAATTTGAAAATAATCATATCGCTTGCTACAAATACCAGCACAAATTACAAAATAAATAATTTCCAGACTCCATGTCACGTTAATATAAAACTTACCATTTATTTTAGGCTTTATTTAAAATCAGTTTGCGATAACTGATTTTAAATAAAGCTTAAAAATTAGAAATTAAGATACCTAAGTATTTTTGTCTAAAATAATGCGTCGATAACAAAAATACGTAAAGTTGTCATAATTTAAAAATAAAATATTTATGGCGAATTTCCTTGACCTTATAACCCAATTCCTTTTTATATGTGTACAATCTGGGTAAGTTAGAAAGAAATCAAAATATAATATCTGTCACATCTATCAATATAAATCTAATGGAGCAATCTGTGATCATTTTGAATGCATGCCATCAGAATTGTGGCCAACTGAACTGAACAACTTGCATGGCAATTGTCAATGTGACCGAAAACAATTGTTAACTTTTAGAGCAAATGCAAAATAATAAAAATATAAAATGAAAAACAGAAATGAAAATGAAAAACATAAATAAAAGAAAAGCACTTTGTTTAATTAGCGCTTGTCGCATAGCTCAGTTCAGTTTAAGTGGCCACTGCTCGACATTGTCCATGTTTTACGAATACGAGTACGAGTACGAATGTATGTACATGAATAGGCCTTCAAGAGCGCAATAAGCAGGCAAGCAAACAAACAGAAGCCACGTCCACCCCTGCCACGCCCCTGCGCCCATTATATTGATGGGATTGTGAGTAAACATCCACGAATACAAGTGTGAGAGCGAGTGCGAATGTGAATACGACGACTATGTCAAATTGTGAATGCCGCCTGCTAGCAAAACGATAATAATCTTCATTTGCTACCAGATCCAGAATCCTGAACTGACTCTGGACTCTCGGACTCTAGACCCTAACTGGGAAACCCCTAACTGAAGACCCCAATGGGTTTTCGACTTGTTAGTCCGCTTCAACTGGATCTGTTTGTGTCTGGCTAACATGTCCCTGGCCCATTGTTGTGCGGGGTGACGTATGTGTTCATGTGTGGGTTTGGCAATTGATGTAACTGTAACTGCCTAAAATGTTGGGACGTCTTTTTGGCTGTCTATTGGAAGCTGTGATTTGTCTATGCCTCCCTCTTCCCACTTGGCCCTTTCGCATCGCTGTTGCACTAATTGGCAGTTTAACAGCATAACTGTCTGATTTTGACTAGAAGTGAGCGTATGATTATGCAATTTCAATCAAGACTGACTAATGACTTACATCCCTTCTTAACATTGCACTAAAGCTGTTCGATTGCTTTGCAACATAATACATTGCCATTTTGAGATTTTGTTACGATACGATTTCCATTGATTTTTTTAAATCACTGTAAAAGATCACGGTATTAGATTCTAAACTAGCTTTGAAAATTTTAAAGTGTGAATTATAAAATCAGTAATGCAATTTGTGGTTCTAAGAGCTCCATTTCTCAAAAAAAGAAAAAACGTTCAATGGGTTTTTTGTGATTTTATCAGGAAACAGAGGAATTATAATTTTAAAATACAAATTTCGATGCAACAATAAAAATATTTATTTATTTTAATACTTTTCATCGAGTAACTTATTGATTTAGAATTGAATTGTAGAATTTATTTTAGATTCTTGTTGGCAGACAAGGACATTCCAAAAATAATCATTATTATGGAACAAAATCCAACATTTTAATAAATTAAATAAGATCTAAAGCAGTATGATTAATAAGTATTTTAATCAGTGTTGTTGAGAAATAATTAAATATGCAACTGTATTTGTTGTTTTTAAAGTGAATTAAATGGTGTAGATTGCAATTTCAATAAGTGCCCGAGTTGTGAATGCAGTGATGCAACTCTTAAGCCTGCCGGGGATTAAAAATTTAATTTCTAAATAAACTTTGAGAAGCTTTTCGGTTGGCGTGTCAAGAGCAGCAGCCCCAAAAAATAAGCAGGCTCCCCTTCGTTTCTTGCCTTCCATCGAGTTACCGAAAAACCCATCAGTTAACTTTTCTTCATGTTGCGCGCAAATGAAGTGCTGCATGAGTGTGAATGCAAGTGTGTGAGGGAAGTGTGAGTGCTGCGTATGAGTGTATTCAAGTATGTATGTATGTATATGAGAGTGTGTGAGTGTGTGTGACTGTGCAAGTGTTTTTATTAAAACCAAGCAGCCCTGAACCAGAAGTCGAAGCAGAAGCAGAAACACGGGCACACCGAAAGCTGGGGCCAAAATGAGAGCTAACCAACAACGTCAACAACAGCCAAAAGCTAATTTACACTTTTGTTGTTTCGGTTACTTTATATAATGAACTGTTCGACAATTACATATCAATAAAAAAATATTGATTTATTTTATTTTATATTCATGTATGTATTTTATTTGTCAAAAGTCAACTTAAAACTAACTACAAGATTTGTAATCTGGGCACAGCAAACCTTCAAAGCTGTGCTGCTGTTTGCTTACATTTGTTTACTTATTTCGATTCTGTTAGTTTACATTTGAGTTCTATAAGTTTACATTTGAGTTCTGCATTTCTTTGCATGTGTCTTTGATAAGCTTTGAAAAGTGATGTGTCTTCGATAAGCTTTTGGAAAGTGAAGCTTTGCAAAAGATCGTTTGTGTTTATGACGGATTTGTTATATTCTTATGGCAGATATGTCACTATATATACCACGCCTACCTCCCAGTCCCCGCCCAAATCCATAGCCAGTTCAACCGCCCTTACAACATACAATATATGGCATAATGGAAAAACTATTTCGCCAGTGGAACACAAATGTTGTCAAAAAATTTGTGGATGCTAAAGAACAGTCAACAGCCAAGTGTAAAGTGGTAATAGTCAAATGGGAAAGAGGGGTAAAATAGAAGAAGGCAGAAGCGTGTATAACAGAAATGGCGAAAAACAAATAAAATGTGTGAACTTTAACACTATTTACCGCCAAAGAGTATGCACGGAAAAAGTTTATTCATTTAATTGAACGAGCGCAGACGGCAGCAGCCAACGCTGCTTGCCACACACACACACAAAAACACACACACATGCCACCATGCCACCTTGCCCCATATCGCATATGCTCCCATGAGGCAGACAGCAGGTATGGCAAGTGCATTTCTAGTTCATTTGTGAACAAGTGCCATACAAGTGGGTTCAATTTAAATTACTTACAATATGGCATGTAAGCTCATTAGAATGACAGCACAGATACAGAGATAAACAGATACAAAAACTGAGATACACAGATACTGTATCTATGTTTCGGTTAACTGCAATGAGCATGGGATGCAAGAGGCGTTTAAATACGAAACCATGGCAAATGAGGCACGATATTAATCAATGATTTAAAAACAAAAGGGAATGGGGCTAGAGAGAACTGAATGTGGATTATGTTTGCGTAAATAATGGTTGAAATACAACATTCACATACTTGTGCATGCTCTTAATGAGCTACCGAGTGGGGATTTAAGAAATGTGTACACCTGCATACATTAATATCACAAGTAAATAATTAGGGTATTCAGAAACTATGATATTTGTGTTATGTGGCAAAGTGATAACACTGTAGCTAGTGAGCGACCTTTTTAAGTTTCTGTTGTCGTATTTGTGATAAATCAGCTGACAGTTCAATTCAATTTAAAATATAAAAGAAAATCATTCGACCTGAGTTTGTAATCAGAATACCAAGAGAAGGAATAAAAAAACAATTAACTAAGCGGGAGCTTGATTTAGCTCTATGGGAATTGGAGTTGCTCGATGGTACGTATGCAGTTATTGCAAAAGACATAAACACAATTAAGGCTTTGAGCATTTTAGACAATGACCATGCTGCATACAATGAAGTAATGGACGAACTAATGAAGGATCTAACAACAATTTCATCGTGTCACCGTGGAATTGAATTTTCTGTTCCCAAGTCATTCGATTGGAGAACCCACGTATTGCCAAACTTTAATGAGGATCGGTTTCTCCAAATGCTGCGAGTCACAAAGATGCAGTTCAAAACAATAGTGGAATTCGTCCGCAATGATTCCGGTTTCAAATCTTCGCTATTTCGGCCTCAAATGTCCGTTGAACAACAGGTTGCGATTGTTTTGTTTCGCTTGGGATCATCCGGAGAAGCTGCTGCTATAAGGAAGATAGCAACTTTGTTTGGAGTAGGAGATGGCGGAACTATAGGTTCTATAACAGACAGGGTAGTTAGGTGCAGCTAAACGCAAGGAAATTGCTCTAGAAACCATACACGAGTTGCCATACTGCATTGGATACATTGATCGTAGCGAGATAAAGCTTGCTAGAACACCTCAACTGGACCATGCAATTCACAATATGCTGCTTTAAGAAAAATTGGGATCAGGTATAGATGAGGATGAGGATGTTGATGAATGGGAGGACTCAATTGCAGGTCTTTTCTTTGGCGCAACACCCGAATCAAAGCGGCAAGCTATTGCCAATTCAATAATTAATAATTAAAAAATGTTAGGTTTTTAAATTGATTTTCTTTTATTTATAATTACAGGGAACATTTTTATATTTTTTATCATTGGCCTTTACAAATAAAGCTTTTAGGTGACGCATTTTACATCTCGCCAAATTCCACTTGATTTGTATTTTGGTCTTCTCAAGCAGCTTCAAATAGTATAGCCTGGCCGTTGGTTTCTGTGATTTACTCATATAATTACAAACATGTGCATATGTACGTTTCTATGTAGACTTACCTCAAAATTGGTATGCGATCGAACATAATCGAGCATATTCTTTACTTCAATGTCGCTCCAGCGTTTGATGCCACCTTCTCTGAGCTTAGTTTTTTTAATTGCTTCTGCCACTGTGAATAACTCAATTTAATCAATTAAATTAAAAATTTGACAGGACAAATTACTTACTTTTGCAACTAATAACGGCTCACTGTGATCTCATTTCGTTAGATTCATATCAAAAAAAAACCCGATACCTACCGATACTTTTTGATGCTTAAAGCAGTCTGGCAACCTTTCTCCTTTTGAAATTTTGTCTCAATACGACGAATTTTGTATACATACCCCAGGGCATGTTTGGTGTGATATACTTTTTTCTGTGTGTTTGTTGTCATTACAACATATAACACTTTGCCACATAACACAAATATTATAGTTTCTGAATACCCTAAATGTTATGTATGTAAATTTTAAGGAAATTGTCAATTTATTCAAGAGATGAACTCATTTACTATAGTATTGTTCAAATTACCAGGGGCAACTTCCAGTAATTATCAAAAAAACTTATTTTCTCTTTTAATTGATTTGTTATATTTTATTTTTTTTATTAAAAAGTGCTTTAGTAGGTGTTAAAGTGAGAATTTCAGTGTAAAAATGTATACAAATGCTGAAAAATTTAGAATAATATATAAATCAGCAAATATTTTCAAAAGTTTTTACACTTAACAATTTTCTTTATTTTTGTAAGCACATTTAAAATTTTTCCACAATTTTGATTATTTATAAAATTTGTTATTTTGTTTTTAACATTTTCTTAAGTACAAAAATTTCAAATTCAACTTTCCCCAAACTGTATTTATCGAAGCTAGTCAAATTAAGTTTAGATTATAATTATTAAATACCAAAGATAACATCTTAATTACTTTTAATTTTGAACATATTTAAAAATATTTTCATTGGCACTACATTTTGAATGCTAATTAAATGTGAGATTGATTTTTTTTTTAGTAAGGAAAAAATAAAAAATTAGGTGTATTAAAACATGATAAATGATAATAATAAACTTAAATAGTTTATGTGTAATACCCATTCAATAGTTAAATTTGAGACTAATGCTTTCTCCAAATCCCTGTATTCATAAAATACGCATTAAGAAAACTAGCAGCCAGAAACTTATAAGCTCGAAGTTACAAGTAAGAAGATTCTTGCAAAAGACAACTCATACATGCATGTTATGTGTTCTTTATTGTGATGTCGCTGGAACGCTTTTCACTCTTTTCTCTGTAGTCAGTCAACGCCATGACAAAGTCATTATAGCCCAGTGCTTCCCCCATCCATTTCCCCTGCCTGGAACCATCATTTGCGGCAGTGAGTATCTCGATGGCTGCCTGTTAACCGGAGACAATGAGGCAGAGTCAGTGCATCCGGTTGCTGCATCAGTTTCCTTGCACTCATCTACTCGGTATCCTCCCTCCCTCTCTCTCCCTTTCGCACTCATTCTTTCTCTATGTTTTGTTGCTTGCAGCGGCCGCATGGTTGACACCATGTCAGCGGTGTACAATTTATGTGTATATTGGTGGAGGAGCTGGAGGTGGTTGAGGTGGAGCTGTGGCACTTGCCACCCGCATGGTGTAAAAAAGGGAAAGCGCTTTGCAAAGAGCCCGCGAGCTAAGCGGGTCGTGTAAGCCCCCCTTGCATCCCCTTGCCACCTCTACTGCTGCTGCAGGGGATTGAGAATCGCGTAATAAAAACTAGAAAGTCTGTGGCCAGTCAATGCGGGAAGAGCAAGCGAACTGAGCGGTCAACTCGTTCTCAGTTTCGATGGAGGTTAAGAGGACCATGAAGTAGGGTGGAGGGAAAAGTAGTGGCCAGGGGAGGGAAGCGAGTGGCGAGTTCAGCTTGAGCGGGTTAATTTTTTTTTGCTGACTGTCGACTTAAAAAAAAAATTAAAAACGAAACGGAATAAAAAACCTTGCACAGCTTTGAATAACTTTAAGCAGCGGCGAACGCCTCCGGGCGCTGGCCACAAAATATTGGCTTAACGTGCTGTGCGTTATATAGATATATATACGGTATTTTCCAGGGGTTGGCATGCAAAGCAGCCCCCTGCTTCTCACCACATTCCTGCACCAGTCCTGGCCAAGTGTGGCAAGAGCTAAGCGACAATATGCGGTGGCTAAGACTAAGCTCCGAACAGGAGCTGTATTTGGAGCAGCACGTGAACTGACGCAGCCGTCGGCGTCCAAGTTCATTTGCAGTTTTTCGATGATGCCCTACACAAAAAATTTCGATATGAGGTAGTCACGAACATGCAGGTGATTCGATCAACTGCACAGGAGAAATATTTCCCTCCCCACAAAAGAGAACCAAAGTTAGAACCAACTTACAAGGTGCAAATAGAGGTTTTATGGTCTGCCCGTTGAACGGCGTCCAGGTTGATCGTTTAAAGTAAAAGATAAATAAACAATTAACTGAGTAAAAACATTAGAAATTAAAATCCGACGTACCACTTTAATAAATATTAACCAACAATAATTAAATATTAAATATTTAAAAGTCTTTATTGCTTAAAAACTAGTTAAGTTATATTTTCAGGTATTATATATCAATTTTATTAGTTCCCTAAAAATACAAACTATCTTTTAAGCTTGTGCTATATATGTAACTGAGAAAAAAGTTTTTACTGTTTTTATAATCAACTTATCGCTATAATAAAATATGATTCAGTTTCCTTTTATCTTAAATGTAGATCACCATTTATGATATCATATTTTCCTATATACTTCGATACATAGATAGTTAAATCGAGCTTCGAAATAGACAATTATATAATATTTAATTTATCACATTGTGTTCTCCTTACGTATATTAGCGTTATCAAGCAATTTATGAAATTAAGTATGTTCTCTGCTATCAGCCAGAACTGTTTAGAATTTTTCTTTGAGAAAAAGATATAGATACAGTAATCAGCTTTACTTCTCTTTTTTTTATATTCCGAAATAATTTTGAAAAGTTTTTATTAGCAATGAATAAAAAGTAATCTTACAAACGATTCAGTTTAATTTAAAAACTATGATCTAAAATTCGAAGAGCGCATTCGTCTAGTCGGTGTCAAGTTGCATCATCTTTGGTTGCTTTCCCCGCCCTGTGCACATTTTTTTTTAGACACTGTTTCAGTGGCCGCTGCTTTCGTATTTCTATACCCGGAGCGCATGTATTCCCCATACATTTTTTATAATTTTATGCAATTGTATAGTTTGCAAAAGTTTGCTGCAGCTATTTTTCGGTGTTGCCGTTGTGGCGTTGTGGCATACAGAAACTCCTGAGCCTCAACGCTCCGAACAAATGAACTCGAATGTCCTTTTAACGTATGCGGAATGAAATACGAACAACTGGTGTAATACAAATAAAAAATGTGTTCCAAGTCCGGCCAACTTAAATTTTTCATAAGTTTTTTATTAGACTATAAGCTATTTTTACAAAAATATTCGTGACCTTAGCGTTCGGCCTTCCTTTTATTTTCGGGACACTTGCGCATAGCCTCCTGAATTCCCTTTGTATCCACTTTAGCAAGCTCTCTTTTGATTTTTAATGTCAAACAGTCGATGTTTTTTGGCTTATATTCCTTACTCTACACATTGCTTTTCAGATTTGACCAAAACTTTTTCATTTGCTTCAACTGAGGCACATTTGGAGAGTTTTGCAGATTTGGCAGGAAATCAGTACTCAAGTGGTCCAGAGCCTTCAGAGTTGTTTTGGCATAATGAGCGCATTTTAAGTCGTGCAAAACATCGTACTACAATAAGCATTATACTTATCAATAAATTTTTTAAGCGACGGATCACAATTGTCCTTGTAACTTTGCGCATTCACAGCCAATCCTGCCTTAAATAAGATCGGATGGCTTATTCCACGCTCACTTAGGACCAGCCACAAAAAAACCTTTGTTTTTGGTATTTGAGTGTCATTTTCAGGTGGTCAAGGTATTAGAAAGCCTAAAGTAATATTTCAGAGTTCCCTCATGACCCTCCATGCGAAATATGTCTCATTGTCCATTATGCAAACCTTTCAACAGCTTGCAGAAAACAAATTTCTAGAAACCGCACGCAGCCGAAGTTTAATTGTCTCCCTCTGCAGTTCTGTGACTTTAGGAACTGTTTTTTTTTAACATATCATCACTCCCATGTCTTTTAAATACTTTTCCACAGTTTTGACCATCACATTGTATTTTTGGCAAACTCACAACTTGATTTATCTGTGCGAACCACAATTTCAGCCCATTAAATTGCTCTAACTTAACACTGCTGTAATGGACATTTTCTTCTGGATCCAGGGGCTCTTGCAATTTTTTTCTCATTCTGAACATCCGAAACTACTTAATAAATAAAAGTTTTCTTGGAGCCCATAGCAGAAAAGTAATGAAAAATTTAATTTTACGGCTAAGACTGGTTATTTGCGCAATATGTGCAAATCAATTTTCGACGCTCTGCTTTGCTCAGAGACATTACGGCGACTGTGCATTATCTAGTAAGCTAGTTTCTGATGATATGCATGCTGAAATAGTACCATTCATTATAGTGTGTTTTGTTTTGCGCTGTCGATTATTGGAACTTATTGAGAACATGTTCAATTTTGTTCGTATTTCATTCCGCATACGTTATATGCGTTCAGTGTTTATTGTGCCATTTCCTACGCTCTATCCTAAACAGCACTAGGAACTTGGACAAAATGTCGTTGTTGTTGTTGTTGCTGCAGCTGCCGGTGTTTTTGTTGCTTTCCGTGTTGCAGTTGGCTGAAAACTGAAAACGTCTTTGAGTCCCCGCTGAGCTCGTGCTGCCATCGATCCCCGTAAAAAGCAATTGGATTAAAGTTTACATAATTCATTGCCATAGGCTTGGTACAAACTACTTTAAAGTGACTCAAAAAAATGCTATAAAATTCAGAATGTCTGAAGCAATATGAAGCAAAGAAGAAGCTTGCAATATTTCAATACGGAATACAAAAACCTTAGTAGAAAGCATGGAGAATTATATATTGGATATAAGTGGGTAAAGTCAAAAGAATTGCCGCTGGTGAGTCAGTTATAAATTTGTACTGCACTCATCATCTAATCCTAAAAACGCCGATAGTTCCTCGAGAGTCCCTCTCACTATTCAATAAAAATATATGAATATTTAAAATGATTAAATATGTTTCTTTTTATCTGGGCGTTAAGTTAGCTTTCTGCAATTTTTTTGTACTTAATCCCTACTATAAATCCAACAATATTTATCAAGTTACAGGTAAAAAAAATTTGTTTCTGAACTTATGAGACTTAAATATAGACAGAGACTTTGATTTGCATTATTATTTTACCTATAGTAAACATGAGAAAGAGAGATAGAGATAACAAAAACAGGCGATAATAGGAAAATATTAAAAATTCGAGTTCAAATAGGGAGAAATTTGTTTGATTGGAGTGATTGCTTAAGTTACGACCGTACAGCTTCAAGATATTTTTCAAATCTCTACTATTTAGGAAACATTGGGGATTCTGTAACTTTTATCAAACCAATTTTATTCCATTTTCAATTACATAAAGTTAAATTTAAACCTAGGCCCTGGCACTCCGATAGCCCAATACGTATTTGCACGCCATTAGGCACACCGAAGGATTGATGTGAACCGATTTAATCTAGTTCGATCAAAACGTAAAAGACATGGTATAAACCCAATCTGCTAGTTCCGATTATATCTCAACTAAATCTTTATTTTCGTTCAACCAAATTTGATCAGGATGTATGGGACCAACCCATATGCATATTCTGTCAGTTTGGTTCAGATTTTTAACTGATCGTTTCTATGGCAGCTATATAATATTGATTTCCGATTTCAACCAAATTTTTTCACGACCATCTTATATGCATATTCTGTCAGATTGGTTCAGATTTCTCAAACAGTTATAAGATATAATGGTCCGATCCAAATTTAAAAACAAACTTGATCCGGTATCCAGCAACCCACATACCAAATTTGAAGTCGTTAATCTCTCTGAGAACGACACGTTGATGCTGATAAGATGCTTCCTTCTGGCTGTGACATACACTACAAAAATCCAAAATGCACTTTTTAACCATTTTCAATGGGCACAGGGTTTTAAAAAGAAACTTAGAATTTAGATAAAATACTAACTTATAAATATCACAAATTACATTGACAATTATATCTAATGCATTTTCAAGTCATTAAAAGATTCATTAGCCCAGAATTTTCCATATTATTTTCAAAATGATAGTGAGCTTGAGCAAGGACTTAAAGCGGATTTACCGTGATTACTTAGAACTGGGAATTAAAGTGAAGTAGGCACTTTATTTCATTTGTAAATTTCACAGCCCAGCTGTTGATTTGCAAATCTCTTCTACGCAGACATGAGGTTAAGTAAATATTTTATTAACATAAATGAAATTCATTCTAGTTTCTAACTCAAATACCAAGTTTGAATTTTTGTCGTCATTTTGAGGAGACTAATTAAATAGAATGGAAAGTTTTAAGCTGCTTTTTGTGAAGAAACTAAAAATTGTAACATTTAAATTTATAACATAAATGTGACATAGACATTCGAAAACGGAGCCAGCACTTGATTTGCAGAAACGAGAGAGAGAGAGAGAGAGAGAAGTAGAGGGAGAGAGAGTGTGTGTGTGTGAGAGGCGCCGGAAAACATTGAATTGCATATTTAAATCAATGGAAAATTGCATTGAAAAATACTGTTAACAATAACAGGCAACGGCGGCATTTAAATGTCCAGGCCAACAACATGTGACGTCGAGTCGTCGTTGACCAGCGACAATTAAAAGTTTTTTCTAGCATTCAAATTTTTCAATATAACCGAATGCAACGCCACGGAACGCTGGCCAAACCGTGACTGACCACTGCCATGAAATACAACAACAACTATAACAACAGTAACAACAAGAACAGCAACAGCGAGAGAAACAATTGTAACAACAACTTCAACAGCATCAGCAGAAATAAAAGAGAAACGAAAGCCGCGTCATTTCCAAGCAGTGTAAAGAGTGCCCCCGGCGAAATGCCTGCACCCCCAAAGGGGGCATCCAACAAGGAAAACAGCAAAAAAAAAATAGCAGAAAAATAATACATGGTCTGCAGCTGGGGAAAGTGCCAGGCCGCCGGGTACATGCCACATGCAACATTTATCTATAAATGGAAGCCGCGACAACTGTTTGAGGGGAGTTGAAATGGGGAGGATATAAGGAAGCACAAAGGCACGTTGTTGCAGTTTGCTGAATGAAGCTTTAAGTGCCGTCTAATAATGTCATCAAAGTCCATAAAAGATTTGCTGAACACACAAACAAATTTACAAAGTTCAGAGACTTTTCAAAGATTTTTCTTTAATGTATACTGTGCTGATTACAACAGCTTCTGTGGAGTCTTCGTATACTACTTAAAATATTAGTCTAAGTCTTTTCAGACCGTTGCAACTAACATCAATAATTCTTATTGATTTACAGATATTTTTTGTTTTTCCCTTGCAACATATTTGGAACGAATTACTTTTAAATTTATTTATTAAATATCCACAAAGTTTTTAACTCTTTTTTATTAATTTAGTATAAAATGTTAAAATTTTTTATTATTCAATTTAATTTTTAATTTTTAGTCTAATTTTCTTAATTAGACCACGTACTTTAAAAAAGTACAGTGGTCTATTAACTTTGTCACAAAAAAAATGTGCGTAACAGGCAGAAGGAGGCGTGGCAGACCCCATAAAGTATATATATTCTTGATCAGCATCAACAGCCGAGTCGATATAGCCATGTCCGTCTGTCCGTCCGTCTGTCCGTCCGTCCGTCTGTCCGTCCGTCCGTCTGTCCGTCTGTATTGACGCCTAGATCTCAGAGACTATAAGAGCTAGAGATTTCAAACTTGGTATGTTGGTTCGTCTTTATTGCACGCAGAACGAGTTTGTTTTAGATTTTGGCCACGCCCCCTTAAACGTCCACAAATTAGAAATATGTTAATTTTAACGACAATTTTAAATATAGACATTTCTAATAAGGCACAGACGAAGATAACATTATTATCCATATTTGCTGAAAATTTCATGGCGATCGGATTATAAACAGCCAAGATATCAAGCAACTAAATTCTCCTTTATTTGCCTTGTCTTATCAGCAACAATAACAACAACAACAATCACAACTAGATAACAATTGCATCTGGCTTACGCTCTAGTAAAAATGAAACCTATAATTGGACCATCACTTTTCGATGCAGCCAGTGGCGCGATGTGCAGAGCGTCTGATTTTTGCATGAATTCTGAGTTCGGGTTTCGGGTTCGAACTCTAGCACAGATAATTTTTTTTTTTTTAAATATATTTTTTAAATTCAAATTAGTTGTTAGTATATTATCCGTATATTTGTTAGTATAAAATATAGAATCGCTGAAGCCTTAACATATTTGTACTTTGGCCACTTAATGTTGGGCTCCGGTGGCCTAAGGTGTTAAAGTCCCGTCAATTTTGCAATATTCGGGAGTCGCGGGTTCAACTCCCAACATGAGCAAATTTTTTAAAAATTATTTATTGTTAGCAGACTTTTAGAACAAGGGTCCGCGGATCGAATCTCACGTTGGACAAATATTTTTTTTTTATTTTATGATTTCTTAAAATTTGAATTACATTTTTATTAATGTTGTATGTTTAAATCAATTCAATGTTAATATTTGTTTTATTTTTTGTTAAAATATATTAAATACTTGTAGCAACTTATATTATTTTATTTTTTACAGTGTTTGCTTTTGCATAGTAAGTACGGGGTCTCCGACAGTCGAGTATGCTCGACTGTAGCACCGTCGACTAGTTTTATTTAATTTTATATTTTTTATCCAATACAAGAAAGCAATTTCTTGTGTCAATCACTGCGGACGGCAGTCCGCGCTAGTGAAGAAAGCAGCACGAAGGGTGCGAAGGCGACTAGCATATATACACAGGAAGAATGGAAAATTTGCTATGACTGTCCGATCGGGTCGAGTTATGTACCGATCGCAAGGTATCGATTTTACTTACAAATGTGCATACTAAGACTTTTGGAAACTCACCTGGTTCGTGAGATAAACAGGTGTTAGTAGGAGGGGAAAATTTTAAATTATTGGAGCAAATGGGGCCGTTGGAGCCTTTTTGATTTTTATTTTAATTTTTTACTATTTTAATCAAAAATACGCGTCGATTGACACCTTGATCATCAAAATCCGATCACTGGTTCAGAAGATAATTAATTTTGAAATTTTTGGTGCCCTTCTCAAAACGAGATGAAAAGTCAGTCTGTTTGTTTGTTTGTTTGTCTGTTTGTTTGGATCAAATCGTAAATTTAGCTTAAAAGTTTGAATGAGGACTTGTTCCCGATCAAAAATCTAGAAACGTTTGTTCTACGACTTTTTCGAAAAATCGCTAGTTTAGCGGGAAATCGCTAAAAACCGCTTAAATTAAATTTAAACTTTTTTTCTAAAGTGTGTAGGTAAAAAGCAACAGGTGAAATAAGATATTTTGTCCCAGATTTTGGCGGTTTTTGAGAAAACGCTGCCTACGATTTTTTTAATTTGCAATATGTTTGAGCTTGTAAAATTTCGCGTTTTTTGATATATCATTCATAAATTTATGTTGATTGGTTTGGAAGATATAACCTATTAACTGAATATATACGTTTTACTTTGAATTGAAATAGGACAGCAGCAGCAATTACATTTGACTAACAGTCAAGTAACAATGAAATCTATAATTAGACAGTCGTTCTTAATGATCGTCAGTGGCGCAAAGTGTAGAGCGTCCGATTTTTGCATGAATTCTCAGCTCGGGTTTCGGATTCAAATCCTGGCACGGACAAAACTTTTTTTTTTTTTTGTTTTAAATACAGTTGAACTTTCCTAACTCGAACTTCTCTTACTCGAATTTCTCTGTAACTCGAATTAAATGAGTGGCAGTAAAATTAATAATCTTAGGAAAAAGAACTCTATAACTCGAATATTTCCCTAACTCGAACCTTTTCTTTGGATAATGGTGATTCGAGTTAGGGAAGTTCAACTGTATGTTATTTGTTGTAGCAATTCAATTTCGCGTTTTTGACTATAACACATAGCCGTCAAATTTCGTTTGGGCAAGATATTACCTGTTAACTGAATATACCTTTTACCTTTACACTTCTGCATGTACATATGCAGTAGCATGCATACAGCAGCAGCAAAGTGTCATAGCAGCCGGAGTTTTAGAGTGCTACTAGCTTTTGCGCTTGGCATGTGTGTTTTAAGGAAACCAGTGTTGGCAGACAGTTTGTTTTAGCTTGTACAAAAAATAAACAAAGTTGATAGAATGAAATTTCAAAATTTCTGATATCTTATTCAAAAATTTCTGATATCTTATAAAAAAAACCTCTTTACGAGGTAAAAGTCTAGTGACGAAAACAGTTATATGCCCCAAAATTTCTGATATCCAATTTTGTGACGAATAATATTAAGTTTGACATAAAAATTATTTTAAAAAAAATTTTTGCATTCGGCACTGCGCAAAACATTGAGTTTTATTTGGTATGAAGAATTGAGACATTTTGGCGCAATGTGCCGAGTGCCAAAATTTTTTTTAAAATAATTTTTATGTCAAACTTAATATTATTCGTCGCAAAATTGGATATCAGAAATTTTGGGGCATATAACTGTTTTCGTCACTAGACTTTTACCTCGTAAAGAGGTTTTTTTTATAAGATTGGATATTAACCAAATTTTTATTAATCTAATTTTTAACATTTTTATCTACCCGGGTGATATAAGTCGATCGCAATGTCGATTTGGCATACTGAGTATCACTGCGGACGGCAGTCCGCGCTAGTGACGAAAGCAGCACGAAGGGTGCGAAGGCGACTAGTATATATACACAGGAAGAATGGAAAATTTGCTATGATTGTCCGATCGGGTCGAGTTATATACCGATCGAAAGGTTTCAATTTTGCTTACAAATGTGCATACCAAGAACTTTTGGAAACTCACCTAGTTCGTGAGATAAACAGGTGTTAGTGGGAGGGGAAAATTTTAAATGATTGGAGCAAATGGGGCCGTTGGAGCCTTTTCGTTTTTATTTCAAGATTTTACTATTCTAATCAAAAATACGCGTCGAATGACACCTTGATCATCAAAATCCGATCACTGGTTCAGAAGATAATTAATTTTGAAATTTTTGGTTCCCTTCTCAAAACGATATGAAAGTCAGTCTGTTTGTAAGGATCAAATCGTTGATTTAGCTTAAAAGTTTGAATGAAGACTTGTTCCCGATCAAAAATCTAAAATCGTTTGTTCTACGACTTTTTCGAAAAAAAGCTAGTTTAGCGGGAAATCGCTAAAAACCGCTAAAATTAAAACCCCTATAGCATCCAAACGATATGAGCTACAGACGTGGTCTATATATCGTTGGAAAGGTATTTTGAAGACCTTGAAACCAAAATTTTTTTTTAAATAATTTATATGTCAAACTTAATATTATTCGTCACAAAATTGGATATCAGAAATTTTGGGGCATAAAACTGTTTTCGTCACTAGACTTTTACCTCTTAAAGAGGTTTTTTTTATAAGATCTTCTATTCGCACAATCTATACTAGAGCAGTTTTTCATCTTAAAATCAAATTTGGCTGCAATTTGTTTACTTTATGCATTTATAATTTCGGAATTTTGTTGTCATAGTTATTGCTGTTGTTGTTTATCTGGCGCAAAGTTCGAAGTGGCTCAAAGTTTTTAATGAGCACTGACGACGTCGGACGACAGCGGCAACGGCAGTGTCGACTGCGCTGCTTCCTTGTTAGCAAGTTGGGAACGAAACGAAACTTGCGAAAATTGTTGCCGGGATGCAAAAGGATAAGGAATAGCCAAGAAAATAAGCAATTGTGAATGTAGAAAGTCGAATCACACTGTTGCTAAAGGATGCAAGTTTTCGGCCCTTTGTTTCGTAGTCAAATTGTTTGATTTCACTTAATTATCGATAAAGATCAAATTAATGAAAGAATGATTGATTTTAACTACCTAAACTTGGAAAGTATTATGCTATATTATATAGTACTTTTCAAAAAAATTAAAGCCGAAATCGCAGAAAAAAATAACCATCGGGAACCGTCGAACTCACTAACTATATAATACCAGTTATTATTTTAACATTTGTTGGACGATCTTTTCAAACGGAACAGAGCTCGCGCCAAAATTCACTTTTTCAAAACTCAATGAGCGGTTATCAAAACTTAAAAAATAACAGCCCTTGAGAGTGTATGAAAATTGGGTAAACTAAATGCTCGGACTAAAAAATTTGTAAACAAAAAAAAGTCAGATTGGATTTTTTTTGGTTTCGATATTGACAATGACAAACACAATTCGTGTGGCAAATTAGCATAATACAACATGGAAAAGCCCAGTTTACCACTTTCAAATATGTTGTCACCTATTTTCATTCTCAGCATCAAATTCAAAAGCTTTAAGTTGTGTGTCATCAACATTTTCAATAATGGTTTATAATCTACAAAATTACCTGATTGCCATGTGATTCAGTACACATTTTAGACCATATTTTTGGGGATTAAATAAACTTACAGTTTTGACCAAATTAACATATAACCGCTAACTTGTATTTGCCTTGTTGGATTTTTCTAGATTGTTGACATTCATTGCATATACCATATGCTATATAAGTTATTTGCCATAACTTAAGCCCAAAACTTGACGACCCAATTGCCTATATTTTGAACAAAATTTTCAAGTTAGCAACTTCAGCCTGTAGCAATTGTATATGAAATCTGCAATAAATGTGGGCAACAAATTCATAACCATTCAATCTTGCATCTTGTGTTGAAAGCTTTTACCCTCTATTACACGCCTCTAGGCGGTTATTTCGACCCCAGCTAAAAATGCTTACAAGCACAGATTTTTACCTACATACGCTAATGACTAATATTTTTTATTTCTCGTCCTCTGAGCTAAATATTTATTTTTTGAGTAATTCACAAACTTCTGCATTCAAATGACTTTGACAACGGCTTTTCTTTCTTTGGTACCTCTATCTCTTACAGAGATGCTTCCTTCTCCCTGTTACATACAATTCAGCAAATACAATGTACCCTTTTTAATATTACTGAGTATAAAAATCACACCTTCAGACACAGATATTTTTGAGTTAGTAAAGCTATGTAAAATTTGTGAACGATTGATAAAATGAATCTATAAATAGTATTCTTTTAGTTAGATTAATAAGATAATTAAGATATTTAAATTTATTTAATTACTTATAAAATATTTGTTTCCTTGACTATTTCTCTGATAACTCAGTTCTGTTTTCTATATGTAAACCAATACATCATTTATGATTGCAAAATTCAGAATCATAATTTGTGAATATTTATTATTATTGCTGAAAATAATCTATAAGTGGCATTTTTCAATATTCGTATTCGATTTTTAAAATTCCATTCTGAATACAAAGCATGGATGAATAAAAATTAGTAGAGCTGAATGACTAAAATTAGCATTTGTTGCGAATTTAAAAACTTCATGATCAAAGGCTAAAGCCAAATACAAACAAGTATATTAATGTGGACAAGTGTCTGCGCTTAGGTTGACAGTTTGCAGGGATTGTTGGCTTCTGATCCCGTTCGGCGTTTCTGCTGGTTATGCGTTATGGCCATTGTGTTAACGATCAAGGCTTGACAATAATAATGATTATGACTTGCTCACTAATTGGAAGCATTTAACATTTGGATAGCCAAATTTGCAGTCCTCATGGGCAGGCGACAACAAAGGCGATGGCCATGAATATGATGTGTTAAGAGTACTTGTACTATAATTTCATTTCATGCTAATAATATGGCGAGTACTCGTATTACCCATTAGCTATGGTCAAGTTTAAACGGCTTGTTACCTGTGCAACATCTTAACTTAATTTGAGTGGGCCTTAAAGCTAGGCTCTGTGACTGAGTCGACTACCCAGGATGCATTCATGGCTGGCGATGTGCATCAATTGTCGACTGCAGGTCAAGTGGCCGCCAATGCAAACAGCAGCAACGGGAGCACAACATGAGCATAAACTTCCAAATCTAAATCACGCTCTCTCTGTAACTCTCTCTCTCTCTCTCTCTCTAACGCTCACTCTGTCTCTCTCTCTCTATTCTCTTTGGTGCTCTCTTTAGCACGTTGGCAACTGCTCAGACAGCTGGCAGTGGGCATCCCCTCACCAAACCCGCCTCTGTCCGCCGTCTGAATGATGATTGCTGCAGTTCTTGGCCAAGACAAGGTGACAAGGAAACGTCGCAACTGGAGGCAATGGAGTAGCGGCACACACAAAGTTGCCTTCGAGTCCTATAGTTGCTTTTGAAGATTTAGACCAGCGGTGGGCACGAAATCTGAATTCGTTAGCACCCACTGGCTCCCGGAGCCATTGCGCGCCCACCGCTGATTTAGACGATGGCGTCATTTCCACACGCTTCGCTTGAAGCATTCGCTTGCAAAAGCTGTCAACAAATTGACGTCGATTAGGACACATGAATTGGGAGGGGGGAAAGTTGAGGCCTTGTTTGTTAACCACGAATTCAGACATAATTTCAAATGCCGCCAGTGTCAGCGTCGGCATCTGTTGGTTACGCAATGGCTGCATGTCAAATTATGCATAGGCTTTCTGGCCCCCAATGCCCAGGTGAGGGCCTGTGGGCCAGATCGACTATTGGTCTGGTCTGGTCTGGTCTGGCCTGGTCCGACTGCTGCTACGGTTGGGACCAGCTTACTGCAGCCTACGGCGTTAGCTGCCCGCTCCATAAATTGGCATTAGTGGGCTGTGCCTCATCCTGGCTCAGCTCCGCTCGGCTGCCTGATGCAATTTTTGTGCTTAATAACTTTTATGCGTGTTTGCATATCGGCAATGCATCGAAGTGATGCAACATTTTGAAAGCACAAAATTGCACAGTGTACAGAGAGCGATATACACAGAAATTTCTTGTCAAAGTGCAGATAAACAAAGAATTTCAGTTGCGAATTGGTCGTCGAAAATGAAGCGATAAAGTTTAATCATGGAGACAGTTGGTTTTTAGTAGTGCAAACTAGTTTTTACATACCAAGAATCGCAACAATTGTAATAACTAGATAACTACTATTTTTGATATTTAATTCGTAAACCACAAAAAATTAATAGCTATTTCAGTTATTCTTTAACAGATAATTATGACTTTTTTGTATAAAAAGCACCACAAAAAATATTTGTTGATTTTTTTTAATTTAAAGTCTGCAAAAAATTAATTGCTGAATTTTTTCAATTAATAATTATCCAATGAAGTTTATTTAAATAATAATTTATTTTAATTTTTCTTTTTGTTAAGAAGGTTTCTCCTTCTTTTATATATAGTAATACCAACATTGTTCTAGCTTCTATGATTTAAAATTCGATTGCTGTCTTAATTTCATAGAAATTTTACCTTAACCTTTAATAGTCACATAATCATACCGAAGCAAATCTCCTTAACATTTCTTACTATTTAGTTACTCACATTTCTATTTTCTTAGTTAAATATATCTGTGGTCATCTATTCTTTAAATTAAATTTCTACTCTTACCCAATTTAATCATATAGAAATGTACTGAATGGATCTTGGCTCAACTAATTCAAATACTATCTACCTTGTCTAATTTTTACCAATATGCTTCCCTGTCCACATCCTGTCTAGACTTCTGCTCGCTTTTCGTTTCCAGGCATTCAATTACCTTAATAGCTGAAAATTTATGAAGATTTGAGTATTTGTCTATCAATTCTGTTAACCACTGTATTGCAAATTATGCCAAAATATTAACATTATGTGATGTGATGGGAAACGTTGCGCAATATATTTAGGATTGTTATCTCGTCTTGCCCAAAAACAGAGTGATAGACCGACGCAGCATTTGTTTGCACATTACATTGGGTTGGAGCTTATCTCATAGATACAGATACATTTTATATGCGAATACATGTAAAGGGGTGGTTAATGTTATATGAAATTATGAACTAAATGTAATTGGTCCTTGATTGAACATCAATTTCACAGTTTACTTGTCCGGCACTGTGCACTGGATGCAGTTCTCCATGTCAGTCGTATAGTCCTCAAAGAAGTTGTATCGCAAATGAACAGCCGAAGTAGCTGTGTCTAAAATCTGCATTGGCCGCTGAGTGGAAAACGAGAGAAAGTGAGAGTAGAGAGTGAGCAGCGATTAGCGAAATGAACGCTGATAACATTGATGGGCACCCCGTCGAAATTGGTCACGCTTAAAAAGCCATTTCAAAAATAATTAAGCTAATTGCGCGCTTGCCGTGGACATGAAATGATGCGCTTAACCCAACGGACAGTTCCACCACCATCACCACCGACAACAGCGAAAACAGCAACAACAGCAACACATAACAACAAAAACAACAGTAGTGTATCCATTGGGATAATTACCATGAAGAGCAGACACTCACACACACACACACACACTGACACCCAGATAGACAGAACACATGTAGACACCCCCTTCACCCATTCCCCGCTTATCCCAAAAGGTTGATTCGGCTGATTCCCCGAGGCTGCTCACCAATGGCCAAATGCGCAGATAGCGCCACTTTATTAATGCTCAGTGCCCAGATGCGCAAATTGTGAACACGCTCGACGCCTTCAATGCGCTGAAATATCTGCAACACCTCCGTGTAATGCATATAGTTCGGCGTACCCTCCATCAGTACCTGAAAATATTAAAAGAGCTTAATTATACATGTTATACGCAAACAATAGTATATAAGCCAGCTGATCCGAGGAATCATCTTCATAATTGCATATACAACACTCTCACTCTGTTTAAATATAAATTAAAATTTAAATAAATGTCACAGCCGGTTTTGCCCGCGAGCGTTAAATAAATGTCGTAGAAACTAGTTTAAGGCAAATCGGATAAAAAAGCAAGTAGAAACAAGTGGGCGCGGATACAGTCGAGTTTGCTCGACTATTGGATACCCTGTGCCAGTCTTCATGAAATATAATATTGGTTATAAAAGAATTAGTAATATATATTTAAGCAAATAAAACATACGTAAATATTTAACGCCGCTCGAATTTGCTTCCGATATAGTGCTTGTATGCATATAATGTCAGATTGGCTCAGATATCTCAAACAGTGAAATAGTTTGTCATACTAAAACATGATTTTCGACTGATCGTGGTCCGATTTCAACCAAATTTGGTCAAGATGCCTAGGACCGTCCCGTTTGCATATTCTGTCAGTTTGGTTGAGATATCTCAAACAACAAACAAGTTTTTCTTACTAAGACTTAATTGTTGACTGATCGTTCCTATGGCAGCTAAATGGTATAGTTGTCCGATCCAAATTTAAAAACAAACTTGATCTGCGTCCGGTATCCAGCTGCCTACATACCAAATTTGAAGTCTCTAGTTATTATAGTCTCTGAGATCGACGCGTTCAAACAGACGGACGGACAGACGGACGGACGGACAGACAGACGGACATGGCTCAATCAACTCGGCTGTTGATGCTGATCAAGAATATATATACTATATAGGGTCGGAGATGCTTCCTTCTGCCTGTTACATACATCACACAAATCTAATATACCCTTTTAACCATTTTCAATGGGCACAGGGTATAATAAGTAACGAGTAGTAATACAGTCGAACTTCCCTAACTCCAATTGTCATTATCCAACGAAAAAGTTCGAGCTTTGGATACTTCGATTTATAGAATTCCTTCTTTTGAGTTTAGTATACGCTATTGCCACTCGATTAAGTATAAGTTAGAGTTGAAAAAGGGAGAGTTAAGGAAGATCGACTATAGTTAAAATCGATGCAATAATATTAAAATCAAGGAATTAAACCGAAAAAAGTCCCTCAACAACTTTTCGGTTCCAAAACTATTTCCGGTACGTACCGGTACAAAAATACAATCTAAAAATTTTTTAAATGGTAAAAAAGAAATGTATTTGAACAGAAATGTATATACATTTTAATTTTAAATATTTTTATAATGTAAAGTCAATTTATATACATCCATATGTAACAGACTACAACATACATTTTTGAGAAAAGTGTACCTCATAAAACTTGACTTCGGTTCCGGTTCCGGTACTACATTTGAATGGGGTAATTAGTATAATACTAAATATGTAAAAAAAATTAATCAACATGCTAATACATATTTATCGGGATTAGAGAATATTTCATTAATTTAATTTTCACACCCTGGCAAAGAAATTTTTAAAAATTTTCTTTTGCAGAGCATTAAAAATAAACTTGAGTCCCATCCAAGCTCAACCATTAAATTTCCTTTCATCTTTTCCATTTTTCCAAATTCGATGAAAGGCTTTTTAGTTTAGCATTGACAATGCTTTGTTATGCTGAATGCAACAAATTTCCATTCCCCAAGTGATTTTGATTGACAATCAGTCAATGATTCAGTATAAACCTTTTTAAAAGTTCGTAAAGTGACCAACATCAGTTTCAATTTCAATAAAAAATATTTAATAATAAACAAAAGTCAACAATTCTGTCAACACATCAT
Organism: Drosophila quinaria; assembly: GCA_035047525.1. NCBI lineage: Eukaryota > Metazoa > Arthropoda > Insecta > Diptera > Drosophilidae > Drosophila > Drosophila quinaria. Next base: position 119,049 of record JAWNPO010000250.1, on the reverse strand, counting down.
TGGTTAGCCAATTTTCGATTGAAATCGGACAACAGTATCTATATTTGAGCCTCTCGACCTCAGCATTTCCCCGTGTTACGAAAATTTTTTGTTTTACATTCAATCATTTTGTTTCATTTGCTATTGCAGCTTAAAAATTGTTTTTCTTAACTTTAGGTGAGCTGTTTCAATCAGAGCTCCCGAAATTTGCTCTATTTTTTTCATGGCTCCCAAAAAAAGTGTTCGCTCCCAGATCCCTTTGGGAAGTGCTCAGATCAATACCAAATATTTTGCTCTCAAGCAAAAGAGCAAAACTAAAGAGCAAAGCAAGTTATTTCGAATTTTTTTTTGATCTCGTGCTTAGCTAAACGAATCTAATAAAAGTAGGCTCTTTCTATTTAAATTTATACGTGCATGTGTGTAAAGCAGCTGAGCTTCACTCGCATTTTGGAATTCATATCGCTAAGTTCTCCAAAAAACTAACTACCTGGATTTATTATTTATATATTTCTTTAGATTTTATAGATGCCACTGATTCATTGATTCACTGATACATTCTTACATATAAGATTTTTTTCGAGACCAAATGTCAAAGTGCTCTTTCGCAATGTGCTCTCGCTCAGAGCGTCTCCCTTACAAGTTTCTTAGCAAGTGTTTTTTTATCGAAGGGTTTGATCGCCTACTTTGAGATCAATATAGGCACAAATGAGCAAATTCAAAAAAACAAATAGACCCGAGCACTCGATTTTGCTCTTGCTCTATGAATTTTTGTGCTCATTTCACTGAACAGACTGCTTAGAAAAATTTGGTTGAGCAATTTTCGGGAGCTCTGGTTTCAATCAATTCTTTCCAGGCCTAAAAAATGGAAAAATTTGTTTCTGCTATATTAAGTTTTTTGAAAATTTTAATATTTCGTTATATTTTAATATCTTATAAAAAAAAACCTCTTTACGAGGTAAAAGTCTAGTGACGAAAACAGTTATATGCCCCAAAATTTCTGATATCCAATTTTGTGACGAATAATATTAAGTTTGACATAAAAATTATTTTAAAAAAAATTTTGGCACTCGGCACATTGCGCCAAAATGTCTCAATTCTTCATACCAAATAAAACTCAATGTTTTGCGCAGTGCCGAATGCAAAAATTTTTTTTAAAATAATTTTTATGTCAAACTTAATATTATTCGTCACAAAATTGGATATCAGAAATTTTGGGGCATATAACTGTTTTCGTCACTAGACTTTTACCTCGTAAAGAGGTTTTTTTTATAAGATATCAGAAATTTTTGAATGAGATATCAGAAATTTTGAAATTTCATTCTATCAACTTTGTTTATTTTTTGTACAAGCTAAAACAAACTGTCTGCCAACACTGGTTCCCTTAAAACACACATGCCAAGCGCAAAAGCTAGTAGCACTCTCAAACTCTGGCTGCTATGACACTTTGCTGCTGCTGTATGCATGCTACTGCATAAGTACATGCAGAAGTGTAAAGGTAAAAGGTATATTCAGTTAACAGGTAATATCTTGCCCAAACGAAATTTGACGGCTATGTGTTATATGTCAAAAATGCGAAATTGAATTGCTACAACAAATAACATACAGTCGAACTTCCCTAACTCGAATCACCATTATCCAAAGAAAAGGTTCGAGTTAGGGAAATATTCGAGTTATAGAGTTCTTTTTCCTAAGATTATTAATTTTACTGCCACTCATTTAATTCGAGTTACAGAGAAATTCGAGTTAGAGAAGTTCGAGTTAGGAAAGTTCAACTGTATTTAAAACTTATTTGAAACATAGATTTTTCTTAAATCGCCGAAATGTGGGGAAAAAAAACCTTATTTCACCTGAAGCTTTTTACCTGTGTTTTAAGCAAAAAAGTTTACAGCTAGGCTTAAAGTCCTTCAAAATACATTTCCAACGATATATAGATCACATCTGTACCTTTTATTGTTTGGATGCTGTGGCTTTTGGCGATTTACATGTACATTAACATACTGCATATGTACATGCAGTAGTGTAAAGGTAAAAGGTATATTCAGTTAATAAGTAATATCTTCCAAACCCATCGGTAAAATTTTGTGTCATATATCAAAAAACGGGAAATTTTACACACTACAACATATTGAAAGCTAAAAAAAATCGTTAGCGTCGTTTTCTCAAAAACTGCCAAAATCTGGGACAAAATATCTTATTTGACCTATTGATTTTTACCTATGCACTTTAGAAAAAAGTTTGAAGGTTTGCCCAAAAGCCCTTCAAAATACCTTTCCAACGATACATAGATCACGTCTGTAGCTCATATCGTTTGGATGCTATAGGGGTTTTAATTTTAACGGTTTTTAGCGATTTCCCGCTAAACTAGCTTTTTTTCGAAAAAGTCGTAGAACAAACGTTTCTAGATTTTTGATCGGGAACAAGTCCTCATTCAAACTTTTAAGCTAAATTTACGATTTGATCCAAACAAACAGACAAACAGACAAACAAACAAACAAACAGACTGACTTTTCATCTCGTTTTGAAAGGGGCACCAAAAATTTCAAAATTAATAATCTTCTGAACCAGTGATCGGATTTTGATGATCAAGGTGTCATTCGACGCGTATTGATTAGAATAGTAAAAAATTAAAAAAAAAATCAAAAAGGCTCCAACGGCCCCATTAGCTCCAATAATTTAAATTTTTCCCCTCCCACTTACACCTGTTTATCTCACGAATCAGGTGAGTTTCTAAAAGTCTTAGTAAGCACATTTGTAAGTTAAGTTAATACCTTGCGAACGGTATATAACTCGACCTGATCGGACAGTCATAGCAAATTTTCCATTCTTCCTGTGTATATATGCTAGTCGCCTTCGCACCCTTCGTGCTGCTTTCGTCACTAGCGCGGACTGCCGTCCGCAGTGATTTTCTAAATGTAATTTAAATTCTTTAATATAATACGGTCTGTTAAGGATTCATATTTAGTGATATTTCATAATTGTATTATTGAAAGCAAGCATGCAAATTTTAGCCTATCAAATTGAACAATTACATATAATAATTCATCATTCATTTTTTTTCGTATTTATTTAAATTTTGTTCAATGAACTTTTTTTTTTTCTTCAGTTTTATAATTTTTATATAAAGCCTATCCAGTGATATCACTGCGGACGGCAGTCCGCGCTAGTGACGAAAGCAGCACGAAGGGTGCGAAGGCGACTAGCATATATACACAGGAAGAATGGAAAATTTGCTATGACTGTCCGATCAGGTCGAGTTATATACCGATCGAAAGGTATTAACTTAACTTACAAATGTGCATACTAAGACTTTTAGAAACTCACCTGGTTCGTGAGATAAACAGGTGTAAGTGGGAGGGGAAAAATTTAAATTATTGGAGCTAATGGGGCCGTTGGAGCCTTTTTGAATTTTCTTTGAATCTAATCAAAAATACGCGTCGAATGACACCTTGATCATCAAAATCTGATCACTGGTTGAGAAGATAATTAATTTTGATATTTTTGGTGCCCTTCTCAAAACGAGATGAAAAGTCAGTCTGTTTGTTTGTTAGTATCAAAGCGTTGATTTAGCTTAAAAGTTTGAATGAGGACTTGTTCCCGATCAAAAATCTAGAAACGTTTGTTCTACGACTTTTTCTAAAAAAAAGGCAAGTTTAGCGGGAAATCGCTAAAAACCGCTAAAATTAAAAGTGCCAAAATTTTTTTTAAAATAATTTATATGTCAAACTTAATGTTATTCGTCACAAAATTGGATATCAGAAATTTTGGGGCATATAACTGTTTTCGTCACTAGACTTTTACCTCGTAAAGAGGTTTTTTTTATAAGATAAATAAATCAGGAAAATAAAATTTGAATGCAAATGTGGACTTGTTATTAAGTGAAGTTGCATTCAAATCGAATTTCAATTAAATAACAGTAATAAAGGTTTGATTTGACTTTGTTTAATAAACTGTTGAATGATTGTTAATAATAACGTGTGAATTTAAAATTAAATGTGAATGCAAATATTGAGTTATTAATAATTGAAGATGCATGCAAGTTCAATTACGATTGTGTGAGTATTTTCGAGATAGTAAGACATCGGTTCAAAGGTGAATGTATGATTATAAAATTAATTTAGTCATTGATTTTCATGTTGAATAAATACTAAATCGTACAACGATGTGTTTGTGGTTGTTGGAATATACTAACCAGCAGTGCGTTCTTCTTAATTGTGAACGTGGTGAACAAAACAATAATCGATAAGACAAAGGTGCAAATCGGGTCGACGATGGAATACTCTGACCAAAAGTGAATCACACCGGCTGCCATAAAGACGCCCACACTCTGGATCACATTGCCAATGACATGGATCAAGGCTGCCCTCACATTCATGTTGACTGCCTCGCGACCAGCCTGACTGCCATGATGATGGGCGCCTGGCGCTGTTTCCGCCAGGACGGCGGCTATTTCCAGATCCCGGCTGGGATCTACCAGCTTGGCATTCTGATGCGAATGCGAGGGCAGTCCAGCGCCGGGCAATTCCGCATCCTCTGGATCAAAGGCGACGCCGCCTTCAATGCGAAGTTGCTTTTGTTTCTTGGATTTGGATTTCTTCTTTGTGCCGCCATGACTGTGACCATGCCCACCGCCACCGCCGCCGAGGCCGTGGGAGTGGCCATGCTGTGGAAATGGTAAGAGAAATTGAAAACGTTATCACAAATATTTAATATACTTGAAAATGTTGCCACGCGCCGCCTGTCTCTGTTGCACCCTATCCTACCCCCTCACCCCCTCCTCACTCCGCCACGGAACTCCGGTCGCAATACAAAAACAAAAACGCACACAGAAAACTTTTTCGGGCATGCGACCGACGCTTCTGCATTGTTTGGAATTTTATTCCAGCATTTTAATGCACCAACAGCCGCACAGGCAAATAAACAAACAAACACACAGTGCACAGTGGCACAAAAGTGATAAAAAAAAGTGGGAAAGGCTATAGTCGAGCTTCCGACTATAGGATACCCGTTACTTAATTTAATAAATTTTAAATAGTATTGCATACTTTTTGGCACTTTCATTGCTTAAAAACTTTAGTCAGCCATTACCACCTTTTTATTTGTCCGCTCTTGTTACGATTTAGTAGGATGATAGGTAATAATAGTACTTAACGTTTATTAGTAAAAGTCCTAATATCTTTGAGTGTTGCTTTTCGCGATTTACAGAGGCGGAAAGGGACGTGGCAAAATTTTATGTTTAACTCCTGAAGTTAACTTCAATTTCAAATTGAATTTGATCAAATATCAATTTAATATAATTATATTACTGAATAATAATAATCGATAATTCAATTAATTATTATCTCTTGCTGGAGTAATTTTTATTTATTTGTAATTACAATTGGTTTCATGGCTTAAGAAATATATTCGAATAAATTTGATATGAATGCTCATAGTCTTATATTTTCGAGAACTAAGCAAAGTATTTAAAATTCTGTTGATAAACTAAGTACTCAATCCTAAAAGTTTGATCAGCTGTTTTCCACTCAAGTGGGTGAATATTCCCAATTCTGTGAAATTAAGTTTTGGCAAAGAGTTTCAAACCAAGAAGACCATAAACTTTATCGCATCTAAAATTGGATTGTCCGTTTTATAAACGACACAAATGGAATATGTGTAAAGAAATTGTGATAAAGGAAGGCAGAGGCAACTCAAATGTTTATGTGTAAAACGAATTAGAATCAAATAAAAAGTTGGAGTTCAAACTTTTAACTTGTAAATAGTTTCAACTCTTATCTTCATATAATTAAATTGTTTATGGAACTAACAAATAGTGCAAGAATTTTATATTGATGTCTAATTTAAGAATAACTAGCAGTTTATATGACTCTAGTATAATAAACAAGTCTAATGTTGAGAGCATTTATGTTTAATAAATATAAAATTAAAAAATTTAATGTTTTCATTGCATTTATACATTTTTGCAAAGGCTGATTTGATAAATTATTTAATTGAAATTAATAGGCTTCACATACCAGTTAAATAATAATGTCCAAATTTTAATATTAATCAAATGTAATAATATTTACAGATGTGTAACATTGCCTTTAGATCAATTTTGTGACACTGTGTCCCCTAGTGCTACTGCTCTGTGTACCGGAAGGTGTGCGAACCGCTCGGCCGCCCAATAAAAATGCTGCTGCCTTCCTCTCCTCGCAGTCCCTCGATCCCCTGCCTCACATGGCTTGCGTCAGGCAGTTAATAGCTCGGCACATTGACTTTTTATTCATTTTAAATGCTCCGACATTGCAGATTTATGGGTTTTCTATTTGGGGGAAAAAGGGCCATGACCAAATCTTCGACCAGCCGCTGTTGGCCTGTTGTGGCTGTTGTCCAGAGCTCGCCGGCTGCACTTAGCCGGCTTTTTGAAAACAATGCAACTCCAGCCCGGGCATCAATAAATAAACTGGCATAAATTACACACAGACCAATGGCATATACACACCACACTCACTCACACACACACTCGCACACAATCAGATAGAGAAAACAATGTGGATGATCTCGCTTTGCGGCTAATTGACGTGAAGTCACAGTTGACCCAAAGATACCAGTGGGCAATCAAAATAAAATACTGTTGGGATTGAAAGTCAATACAATATAGCCTTAAATAAACAGTTCTCGGAAAACAACGAGTACAAAAATAACATCTATCACCTGAACAGAAATATTTGCTGTGAGATATCTAATTACCATTACCATCTAATTTACCATTGTGGATTTCTATATCCATACTTATGTCTAGGAAAATATTAAAAAAACTAAGAAAAAACTAAATGCGAATCGAATCGAAATACAAAGTCGAAAGTTACTTTAACTGATTTAAAACTAGAATTATAAAGATAAATGGTTTTACTCCTATTTTTATAGAAATGCTGCTGACATTTCGAATACTAATTCCATTATTTCTGGAAATATGTATATATGTAAATATTTTTATATTAGATAGAGACAATATCGACATTTTCTAATGTTTTAAAAATTCAGAAATTTTCCATTTTAAAAATATCTTTAAGAATCGAAAAGGGAATTCGGTTGAGAAATAGGTTCGGTTCAACTTCATTTACAAATGATACAAATGTGATTCTTCATGCTTTTGTTTTTTCTTTCAGATATTCTATTTGCAGATGTTTTAATTCCTGTGGCTTTTTTCATTTCTGTTTTGTTTGCCACTTGAAAATAAGACTACTGAACCTGGGCTTGTTGCCCTGACAAGTCAATTTAATTTTCAATTTCTTAGACCGCCACTGTGTATTTCTATTTCTCTACTTTCCCGCCAAATGCGGCCATAATTTGTCAAAAAAAAAACCCTCTACAGAATGAGGAGAAGAATGCTCAGTTGGTGGGCAACACGGGCGACGTGTTGATGGTCACTAAATAAATTGTATAGGGCTGCTTTAGTTACTGCTCCTTTAACATCTTGGAGGCGAAAAGAAGGGGGGAGCGACTGTCACGCGGTCATAAAAACAACTCAAGGCGCTTTCAGTGTTAGCAGTATTAGCGACCAGGATTCAATGCCGAGCACATACGCTTTTTGACTTTGAACATCCGATTGCCATGGCATTTACTGTCCAGGACTCGACTACATTCGACTCGCCTCGACACTACGCTGCGTGTGTGTCCTCGAGCGCAAAAAATGCCAATGCTGCTCCAGGATTCCTCTACTCTGTCTTTCTTTCGCCCTCTCTTCCTGCCTGTCTTACATCCATTCCCATGTCCCCATTGTTGTTCCAACTGAGTCGCTGTAATTTGTAGCGCGCAATGAAGCATTTCCCTTGATTTTGCGGCATCTTTACTCGCCTCGTTAGTGGCCAACACCAGGGCAAGGACCAACCAACTCGGGCAGGACTAGCAACACGGCTAGGGCAAAGCATGGCAGGACAGGCAGTCAACCAACAAACCCAGGCTCCTCCTGGCAACATGTCCTGATTTAATTGACAGGAACATAAATATTAGCGCATATCTCACATATCTCACCCCGTACTGCATCGTATGTGACGCAATGTCAACCGACTGAGCTGCTCGTTAAGCTGTCGCCTCATGGATTCAACGAGGGGGCGCGTTTACTACGCTCCTCTTAATGCCCATTTTACAACCGAGTGGTGTTATTTATTTGGCAACCGCTGTAGCCGCTGCGCCTTTGACAGGCAGCCAAACCCACGAAACTAGTCTCTCCAAATGAACCAAATTAGAAACCAAACAAGCTCGAGAGCATCAGCTAATACAAGATTCTGTTCAAAATCAATAAGTAAATAGATTCAATTCACAGTCTCCCTATATACTGTAAGAAAATTCGCTAATCTTGGCTGAGATTTAAAAGAAGAATTTTTTAAATTAAACAAAATAAATATCAATATCAAGTTTACATAACAACTAATACTATAATTATAATATTAATGTCTGTTTTGTGTTTTTCACTGACAAAATCTATTTTATTGTTGTAGAGATATTGCGATTCATTCAACTGCTTACAAGGGAATATTAAAATCTTATTTTTAATAATTTTATGTAAGAAACTAAAGAAATACGAAATAAAATACTATACATCTAATAAATTTAACTTTTCACTGCTTCCTTTTGGTCATAATTGAAATGTTTAATTATTATTTTATTCTGATAAATCCTGATACTATTATCTGATATAATAAAGTTAGATATAAAAAAAATTTATAGAGCTTCTATTATTTTAATACAAGTAAGTGGCTCAACTTTAAATGTTTTCGCTTTATAGCCCCCTTGACAGCAAGTATTTTAAATACGTTACATATTTTCTATAGGCAAAGATGAGAGGAATGAAACTATTAGATTTTACTGCTATAGATATTATTTAATAAATGCAACTTTTTCAAATTGTAGACTTAAGTTTACAGAGAAATTAAGATATAAATTATAAAAACTCGGACTGCTAAAACGACGCTCTAAATTGCCGCCCCCAGTTCCTCTGTGCATGCTTCTTTTATATCGCCCTCTAATCATTCTCATATTTCAGGTAGTTTCACTAATATCCCACCTGCCACAAACCACCTGAAATGGCCACGCTTTTGTGAGCATGCATGTGGTGTGCTTGTGTGTGTATGTGTGTGAGTTCCTAATGGGCGTTTTTAACGATGTGAAGTTGGTGTTGTTGGCACTTTAAGCTGCCACTTCGAGCGGCAATGGCGGCAAGCAGGTAAGTCCAACAACGCTCAACAAAAGTTGTTGCCGCTCTTCAATGGCCTTTGCTAATTGAACTTAAAACTCAACAAACTCCTAAATGCAACTAAGTAAAAAGCCTTCAAAGCCAACCACAACAGCAACAACTACAAAGGTGGCCAACACGTTGGTTGGGACAAGTGAATGCTTTCAGCGTTGACTTGACTTTCTTTTCTGTTTTTACTCTTTTCTGATGGCAGAAGATGACCCAAAATAGCGACTGCCGACCGGACAGTACTGTTGCCACGCCCCGCAGAAAAGCGCTTGGAAAAGTTGATGCTGCTTCTGCTGCTGCTGATGTTGTTGTTGCTGCCGTTGCACGTTTTTCACAATCAATTCACGTAATCAAACAATTCAAGTGGCAAACACCGAAAATGCCAACGTCAACTGGAAAATTTACGCTACTACCAGCAATATGAACGGCAAGAAAACGGATCGAGGGTTCAAAGGGGGGTCGCCTAGCATATAGACACTCACACACACACACACAGACAGAGATACATCAACACATAGTCACCACACCCTCATGAGCATGTGCCGAGCATTGAAACGTTGCGATTTATGCTTCGACAGCCACATGAACGAGCACTGACTAAAAGCAATGGCAGTAAGGTGACAGGGTGACGAGAGGGGGGAAGTGGGAGAGGAAATGAGAGGAGCGGTTGGCAACTCTAGTTGCAGGTGCTGCATACGACGTAATCAAAACAAGCAATGCAAACAGATTCTCAAGACATCAGACGTAGATTGAATGCTCTACTTACATAAGTTTCCTAAACAACGAGAAGGTCAAGTGTCATAAGGTTGCAAAGATAGTAAATTCGCAAATGAATCGCAAATATTTCATAATTCTACTACCTTAACTACCTAGCTTTAGCAATAAGAGTCGTACATATAAATTTCTAAATAAAATCATATACCTTGTTAGACCACGTACTTTAAAAAAGTACAGTGGTCTATTAACTTTGTCACAAAAAAAATGTGCGTAACAGGCAGAAGGAGGCGTGGCCGACCCCATAAAGTATATATATTCTTGATCAGCATCAACAGCCGAGTCGATATAGCCATGTCCGTCTGTCCGTCTGTCCGTCTGTCCGTCCGTCCGTCTGTCCGTCTGTATTGACGCCTAGATCTCAGAGACTATAAGAGCTAGAGATACCAAACTTGGTAATTAGGTTCGTCTTTATTGCACGCAGATCGAGTTTGTTTTAGATTTTGGCCACGCCCCCTTAAACGCCCACAAATTAGATATATCTTAATTATAGCGACAATTTAAAAGATAGACATTCCTAATAATGCATAGACGAAGAAACCATTATTATCCACATTTGCTGAAAATTTCATCGCGATCGGATAATAAACAGCCAAGATATCAAGCAATTAAAATCTCCTTTATTTGCCTTGTCTTATCAGCAACAATAACAACAACAACAATCACAACTAGATAACAATTGCATCTGGCTTACACTCTAGTAAGAATGAAATCTATCGTAAGACCATCGCTTATCAAGGCAGGCAGTGGCGCGATGTGCAGAGCGTCGGAACTCTGAGTTCGGGTCTCGGGTTCGAACTCTAGGGCAGACAATTTTTTTTTTGTTTTTAATATATTTTATATTCAATTAATTTGTTAGTATATGATCGGTATACGTTTTTTTAAATGCTATTCAATTTTAAAAGGGTGTTGGCAGAGTTCCTAACTGCAAAACATAGAGTCGCTGAAGTCTTAACATATTTGTATTTTGGCCACGTCCGCTTTGGGTGGCCTATGGTGCTAAATTCCCGTCAATTTTGCAATGATCGGGAGTCGCGGGTTCAACTCCCACCATAAACAAACTTTTTAAAAATTATTTCTTATTAGCAGACTTTTTAGAACATTGGTCCGCGGCTCGAATCTCACGTTGGACATATGTTTTTTTTTGATTTATGATTAATGAAAATTTTAATTACATTTTTATAAATGTTGTATGTTTACATCAATTCGATATTTGTGTTATTTTGTTTTATTTTTGGTTAAAATATATTAAATACTTGTAGCGACTTACATATATTATTTTTAGCAGGGTTTGCTTTTGCATAGTAAGTACGTGGTCTTCGACAGTCGAGTATGCTCGACTGTAGCACCGTCGACTAGTTTTAACTAATATTGTTTAAAAAAAAAATAAAAAATGTTTCAATAGCTATTTATTACTCTGCAGATTTAAGAACTACTTATACTGAAACGTTTAAATATCTGATCAAACTTAAAAAGAATTTTTGCTTATATGTATTTTTGAAAACGCTAACCGATTGACATTTAATTAAATTAAATATTATAAAAATATGATACGTTATTAAATCAAAATTAATTATAGAAAGAAATCAGATAAACATAAATAGCTTGGCGTCCGATTAATGGACTCTTTCTAAAAGAACGCTAAATATCAAATAATTATAATTGAAATTATTTGAATTTCTTTCAAATAGAGAATTATTTGAATAAAATGTATTATAAATTTATTTGCTGAGAATTATATCAAAAAGTCAGTCAAATAGTAAGAAAATGGGTGCTAAAAAAATTAAGAAATCTCAAAAAGATTAATTAATGAATAACACTATTTGAATGTTAATTTAGTGATATACCTTCTCTCAAAATAATGAAAAATCTAAGTAATTAAACAATAAATAAATTCAGATTATTAAAATCATGATAACAAGATTTATCTGAAGATCATGTAAACATGTTTAGAGCAAAAGGAAGTCTGCAAAATGTAAATGGCAAATGGCATGTTCAAGTTAATGGACTCACAACCTCAAAAAGAAGGGGAGAGAAAAACTCCACCTTGGGTCGAGCCAACACAAACACAAGCAAAATCATCGTCGTTGTCGTTGTCGTTGCCTTTGCTTTTGCCTTTTGTTGACGCAAAAAAATTTGAAACTTGCGGAAAAAGTTGTCGCTAAAATGTGGAGAAAGTTACCGCAACAACTGGCGGATACGACTCGATGGCAGAAGGAATGGTTGGTTGGTTGCATAGGAACGCCATGCCACGCAAGGTTGCCACAGTTGCATTGTTGACCCATTTGATGGCCCATACCCGACAAGTTGATTGCGGCAATTGCAATTGGAAAACTGCCCAAGGGAGCTGCCAGCATTCAGACGGCCTCACATTCAGAGAGATAGACACTTTGGACAGACTGAGACAGTTGAACAGTTGCTGTATCTAATGCTTCTGCTGCTGCTGATGTTGTTGTTGCTGCCGTTGCACGTTTTTCACAATCAATTCACGTAATCAAACAATTCAAGTGGCAAACACCGAAAATGCCAACGTCAACTGGAAAATTTACGCTACTACCAGCAATATGAACGGCAAGAAAACGGATCGAGGGTTCAAAGGGGGGTCGCCTAGCATATAGACACTCACACACACACACACAGACAGAGATACATCAACACATAGTCACCACACCCTCATGAGCATGTGCCGAGCATTGAAACGTTGCGATTTATGCTTCGACAGCCACATGAACGAGCACTGACTAAAAGCAATGGCAGTAAGGTGACAGGGTGACGAGAGGGGGGAAGTGGGAGAGGAAATGAGAGGAGCGGTTGGCAACTCTAGTTGCAGGTGCTGCATACGACGTAATCAAAACAAGCAATGCAAACAGATTCTCAAGACATCAGACGTAGATTGAATGCTCTACTTACATAAGTTTCCTAAACAACGAGAAGGTCAAGTGTCATAAGGTTGCAAAGATAGTAAATTCGCAAATGAATCGCAAATATTTCATAATTCTACTACCTTAACTACCTAGCTTTAGCAATAAGAGTCGTACATATAAATTTCTAAATAAAATCATATACCTTGTTAGACCACGTACTTTAAAAAAGTACAGTGGTCTATTAACTTTGTCACAAAAAAAATGTGCGTAACAGGCAGAAGGAGGCGTGGCCGACCCCATAAAGTATATATATTCTTGATCAGCATCAACAGCCGAGTCGATATAGCCATGTCCGTCTGTCCGTCTGTCCGTCTGTCCGTCCGTCCGTCTGTCCGTCTGTATTGACGCCTAGATCTCAGAGACTATAAGAGCTAGAGATACCAAACTTGGTAATTAGGTTCGTCTTTATTGCACGCAGATCGAGTTTGTTTTAGATTTTGGCCACGCCCCCTTAAACGCCCACAAATTAGATATATCTTAATTATAGCGACAATTTAAAAGATAGACATTCCTAATAATGCATAGACGAAGAAACCATTATTATCCACATTTGCTGAAAATTTCATCGCGATCGGATAATAAACAGCCAAGATATCAAGCAATTAAAATCTCCTTTATTTGCCTTGTCTTATCAGCAACAATAACAACAACAACAATCACAACTAGATAACAATTGCATCTGGCTTACACTCTAGTAAGAATGAAATCTATCGTAAGACCATCGCTTATCAAGGCAGGCAGTGGCGCGATGTGCAGAGCGTCGGAACTCTGAGTTCGGGTCTCGGGTTCGAACTCTAGGGCAGACAATTTTTTTTTTGTTTTTAATATATTTTATATTCAATTAATTTGTTAGTATATGATCGGTATACGTTTTTTTAAATGCTATTCAATTTTAAAAGGGTGTTGGCAGAGTTCCTAACTGCAAAACATAGAGTCGCTGAAGTCTTAACATATTTGTATTTTGGCCACGTCCGCTTTGGGTGGCCTATGGTGCTAAATTCCCGTCAATTTTGCAATGATCGGGAGTCGCGGGTTCAACTCCCACCATAAACAAACTTTTTAAAAATTATTTCTTATTAGCAGACTTTTTAGAACATTGGTCCGCGGCTCGAATCTCACGTTGGACATATGTTTTTTTTTGATTTATGATTAATGAAAATTTTAATTACATTTTTATAAATGTTGTATGTTTACATCAATTCGATATTTGTGTTATTTTGTTTTATTTTTGGTTAAAATATATTAAATACTTGTAGCGACTTACATATATTATTTTTAGCAGGGTTTGCTTTTGCATAGTAAGTACGTGGTCTTCGACAGTCGAGTATGCTCGACTGTAGCACCGTCGACTAGTTTTAACTAATATTGTTTAAAAAAAAAATAAAAAATGTTTCAATAGCTATTTATTACTCTGCAGATTTAAGAACTACTTATACTGAAACGTTTAAATATCTGATCAAACTTAAAAAGAATTTTTGCTTATATGTATTTTTGAAAACGCTAACCGATTGACATTTAATTAAATTAAATATTATAAAAATATGATACGTTATTAAATCAAAATTAATTATAGAAAGAAATCAGATAAACATAAATAGCTTGGCGTCCGATTAATGGACTCTTTCTAAAAGAACGCTAAATATCAAATAATTATAATTGAAATTATTTGAATTTCTTTCAAATAGAGAATTATTTGAATAAAATGTATTATAAATTTATTTGCTGAGAATTATATCAAAAAGTCAGTCAAATAGTAAGAAAATGGGTGCTAAAAAAATTAAGAAATCTCAAAAAGATTAATTAATGAATAACACTATTTGAATGTTAATTTAGTGATATACCTTCTCTCAAAATAATGAAAAATCTAAGTAATCAAACAATAAATAAATTCAGATTATTAAAATCATGATAACAAGATTTATCTGAAGATCATGTAAACATGTTTAGAGCAAAAGGAAGTCTGCAAAATGTAAATGGCAAATGGCATGTTCAAGTTAATGGACTCACAACCTCAAAAAGAAGGGGAGAGAAAAACTCCACCTTGGGTCGAGCCAACACAAACACAAGCAAAATCATCGTCGTTGTCGTTGTCGTTGCTTTTGCCTTTTGTTGACGCAAAAAAATTTGAAACTTGCGGAAAAAGTTGTCGCTAAAATGTGGAGAAAGTTACCGCAACAACTGGCGGATACGACTCGATGGCAGAAGGAATGGTTGGTTGGTTGCATAGGAACGCCATGCCACGCAAGGTTGCCACAGTTGCATTGTTGACCCATTTGATGGCCCATACCCGACAAGTTGATTGCGGCAATTGCAATTGGAAAACTGCCCAAGGGAGCTGCCAGCATTCAGACGGCCTCACATTCAGAGAGATAGACACTTTGGACAGACTGAGACAGTTGAACAGTTGCTGTATCTAATGCCACTTACATGACATTAACCAAAATTGCTGGGCCCGATGTGATCAGCATGATCTTGGCATCCACTTCATAGTCACCGCAGATGAGGAGTCCAATTGCTAGCCAGACCAAGATGCCATTGATGACCCAGATCATAAACAACCAAAGGACATCATGTCAAAGATAGAAATTAGTTAAGGAAGCTTTTTAAAAGTAATAAGTGCACTCGGTAAAGAAAATATTAAATATTATCTTTGACGATTGTTATCCGATTATTTTGAAATTTTGTGTATACTTTACTGATAAGTTTATTTGATTAAAACTTCCTTTATATTTCTTTACTTAGATTTCAGAAAAGATCTATTTTTAAATATATTTAAAAGTTGGCTTGTTCTAAGCTAAAAAACTTAAGAAAACTGTAAATGAAAAACAAAATGTGTTGTTGCTGTTTTGCTGGGTTGATCTGGCCAGTGTGACTCATTGTAAAATTAAATGAACATTTTAATTTTCAATTATCCTCCTACGCGTTTCGATGGTCTTTGCCATCTTCATCAGGGAGTCTGATTTTATTGTTCAAGAAAAAAACAAAAAACACAAAGGGTTACATTTCATTTACATATACATAAACATACGATAGTTACACTGATACATACATTTATTTTTGTTGTTGTATGTTTGCGTCTATATTGGTGTCGTCAATCCTACTTCTAAAATTGCCTCTGTTGTCCATATTTTAATAAGTTGTTTAACTTATTATTTGTCGTCAAAATTATCAAAACCTAGGATCTATTCCTAATGGTTGGGATAGTCATATTGAAATCATTGCATTAAATCAGATGATATATAAATTTTCATAAACTTGACCTACCTTACCTAAAAGATTGCATCGAGGGAAAAGTTATAGCATAAAATTAACATAAGTTGATAAATGCGACCCAAAAATTAGTCAAATGCCATTTAAATTTGAGTGTCTCGGACTTGTGGTGCGGCATGTAGTGTCCAGAGGTGGGAAAGACACAAAATTTGGGTTGCGGTGGGTTTGGTTTGGTTGGCTTCAGTTATGTTCCCTAATGTAATGAGCGCATTGCATGTAGGGAAGCTTTTTTGGTGGGTTCAAAGTCAACACCTGAACGAGGGCGACGCTCGGTCAATTAAAGCACCCCGCCTGACAGGGGGCGCCACTCTCGTTATAAAATTGAAATAATGGCAATGCCAACAACTTTTGCCTCCCAGCCAGTTTCGCTCTTTCCCTCTCACTGGCTGTTAGCCAGGCTGACTGCCTGCTAACTAATGCGACACCGGCAGCAACTACAACAAAATGCGAGCAACGAATGTCTCGCCATAATAATACAATTTAATTTCCAGCAAACATCCGTCTCTCCGCCAACCCCCTGCGTTTCTGCGTTTGCCTTTGCAATTGTGCAAATGTGTTTTGTTTTGATAAATTAGGCTTGTCAACTTGGCAACGGCAGATGGAATAGAAAAGGGGATGGGTATATGAATGGTGCTACGGCAACTGTAAGGCTCCCAACTGCACCGGGAGAGAGAAGAGAGGAAAGTGAGAAACGCTAGCACCGCACCAGGCTGAGGTTAAGAAGCAGGCGCTTCACATGCAACGGCAACAAGAGGCAGAAAGTCTGAGGCAGCGGCAGAAAATTTACAAAATTACCATGCAACACGCTTAAAATTGCAAAAGTTTTTCATTATTCACTTTGTGGCTGCAGTCGAGTCGTCGAGTGAGTGAGATTTTTGCATGAATGAGCAGAACGTGCCAGGCGGGAACCAGACAACGGACGGGAGGAGCAGGAGGGGGTTGCCTCTGAATTAGCCCCCTTCTATTACCCAACCAACGCAAGGCAGTTCCCAAAGACCAATTGAAAAATGTGCAACGGCCAAATAGTATACGCAGCATCAGCAGCAGAAACAGAAGCAGAAACAGAAGCAAAAGTACAAACAGAAACTGCAACAGCAGCAGCATCAAACGAGCAGCAGGCAGTGAAAATTTGGAAACAGGCTATAGGCTACAGGAGCTGAAACAGTGCAGAGTGGATGTGGGATGAGGGATGAGAGATGGCAATGAGGCCCAATGCGGACGTAGCCAGCCAAGCGGCAAGAATGATGCCGAAAAATTTGCCAAAAATATCTCATTTCTTGGTAATACTTGGATACTCTCTGCTGTGTCCCATATAATAAGTTAGAAGGCATGTGATATATGCCACACATCTGACCTAGTCACAGATCTAGTTCAACAATATGATTTGAGATGTTCAGAATTCTTTAATATTTTGGAATTTAGAACTACAAAGAAGAGTTCCAAGGAATTTTAATTATGTTTTCGGTTGTGCTACCAATGTTTAATTATTAAAAGAGATTCTATTAATTTTGCGTAGAATGCTGACGAAAATAAGATATATTAATTAATTAATTAATTAATTAAAATAAGATATATAGTTAGTTTATTATATTAGTTATTATGAAACTTCTTAAGCGAAAATTTATTATCTGAAATCCCTGGGGAAATCCCGGGTGAGCTTTTTATTATATATTATTGTAAAACTCCACTCCGTGAGGGATAAGAATTCGAGAGAATCTAACAAAACTTCAAAAAATTGGCAAGGGATTCAAGTATTTACAACTTTTTGGAGATCTGAATAAAAAATCTACGAGAAATTCAATGTGAATCAGTAAATCAGATCGTTGGTACTTTTATAATTACAAAAAAAATCATTTTTTATTTTATATAATGCATCTGATATATTGTTTTATGTTTTTGTTTCGCAGATTGTTCGGTAATTAGGTATTTCTGTAATAATTTCATACAGCTGTATAAAATATGAAACCAATTATAGTACCCTATCTTGCAGTTCATTTTAAAAATTGTTTTACTTCTGACGCATTGGTCTCAAATTCCTGTTGGCGCTTCCGTTCAGCACAAAGAAACGCACAGGAATTTTGAGCATCAAAACGTACTTCGAAGTTGGCAGGCAAAAAAAAACCAAAAAAATTCAGGTTTTTATTGATTTCTCTTAGACTTTGTCAGTTCATTGCCAGTCGACTTGTTCTGCTTTTACCGTTGCGTGGATGGACGTCCTGCTATCCAGATGGAAAACAGTAAGATCATAAAACTGGCAAAATCGGTAAGCAAGTGTGCGGCATCTGTTGCAATGGCCAAGCTCTTCGATAGGACGCCACCTGTCGAACGGAGAGTAAAGAGTAAATAAATGCTCAAAAAATTAACTTGCAATCTGTGGGGATAGTGCAGGGGACAAAGGACAAAGGTCAGGGGACACGGGACAAAGCACAGCATTGCTTGGTTAGCTGAACAGCAAAGAGGAGGAGCTGCTGACTCTTTCACTGAACGGACAGACAACAATTTCGATTTGGAGGAATCAATGGAGAAAGCAAAGGCAAAAGAGAAATCGAAATCGTAAAGGTATAGGTACAGAGGCAGGGGCAGGGCCAGGGGCACAATGTGTGGCACATTGTAGGTAATTGCAAAGCGATTAACAGCAACAGCCGACAATGGGGACGACAACGTCGCATTGGCAGAGTTTGAAAATTAAATGTTTATTGTATAACAGCCCACTTCATAAAAGTGGAGGGAGGGAGGTATGGGAGGGATGGTTTGCCACTATGACAGACAGTAAGCTCATCCGGTCGGCATATTGTTGCACTTCCGGTGCTCAGTTTTTAATCGTCTCGTCGTATCGTGCTCCTTTTTTGCACGCTTTGTTTGACTGACATTTTACTCAACCTTTTTTCTTCAACTTTGCATTTATTTTTCTTCACTTTGAAAAGAAAAATCAAAATAAACACCCAAAAAAAAAATACAAGGTACCTAAAAAAAATTGGCAGTAGTTCTCAGACGACACCCTGAGGTAAATAACTCACCCACAATTTCATGGCTTCATTATGAAAACCAAACACAAGACACTGGTATTGATAAGCTTACGGATCCGATGACAATGGTCCCGAACTGTAAAAAAAAATCAAATTATATTATACAATAGATAAATTATGAAGACAATTATCTGTTTCGAATTTATTATTTAGTCATTTAAATGCAATTTTATGCTGTTCATAATCAACTCAAGTCTAACAGTATTTCACTGCATCCAGCAGATACTCCAATTACTGCAAACTAAAAATCCTTGCTGCATTGCTCACTGTTTCAATTAAATTTCAGATCTTCATACCTGCATTCCGTTGAGTAGAAACATAAATCAGATTGCAAGTGTTTAACCTTTGTATGAAAACTGCAAGCCAGCTAAATATACATACATATATACAGTAAGCGTTCTATATAGGCAACCCCTATACAAGCAACATTCTATTGTAGCAACTATTTTGAGTTTAACATTCTGAACAAGCAACTACAGTTTTGTTTTTCATTTTAATTCCGTTCTAAATCTGAAGAAGAAAGACAAAATAAATTTCTTCAAAGCAATTAAAGCGATTTAAAAAATAATGCATATTACCGAAATGATTTTTTATCTGAAACTTCCATGGTCCGTTGTCATGAGTTCACTTAACTTGTGGGAGAGGACGGTACACCTTTGGTTAGACTGTACAATTTCGTATTCGAAAATAATTTGAGTGAGATCGAAATAATGAACCGGAGGAAGTTATTCCACATTGCTAGAAAAGCCACTTTTTTAAAAAAAATCGCTTAGTGTAATTTATTTAGGAAGTATTTACAGTTTACAGTGCAAAGCTAGGAAATATTTTATAATTAAATTTAATTAAGCTCAATATCACATTTTGTTCAAACGTTCGTGTTATTGTTCACTTTCAGATGCCAACCTTGTGTGCATTCATTATTTATTTTAATTATTTTTAAATATAAATATATACAGCAGATATGCTTATCTTAAAATTGTGTTCGTTATCTAAATTTCAGATAGAAACTGCCTTAAAACAATTTCTTTTCGCTCCTAATAAAATTAATTATTCCAACACACCGTAGATCATGTTTAATGTTTCATTTGAGAATTGGTGTAAATCACTTCTAGATTATTATTCAATGCCAGCAAGGAGTTCCACCAGAAAACGGACATAGGAATCAAGGTGACAATTCTAAAGATTCAGAAATATCAGAACTAATCGAAGCTTTGTGTCTTTTGCTCATTTTCCCGTTAGACTTTTAAAAATACAAGTTGGACCAAGTGGCATATGTGAAGTTTACCCAGTCTGCCCCAGGGGTGCTGCCAGCTACACCACCTCGCACTCCCTTTTTCAGCCACAGAGTCTTCTCTTCTTCGGAGTTTTTCATCTACGGTGCATCCTCGTTCTTTGCCATCTGTTATGCCGTTTACATATTTACAAACAGGCATTAAAATTTATTTAACATGGTACGTGAATAATGACCACCAACGCTGTTTGCTATGGTTGCCACTCCTCTGCCTCCAGACACATGGGCAGAGCTGGAAGCCTGGTATGGCTGGGAACCAGAGTTTCCCGGTTTTGGTGTCAGCGACAGGCTGGGCCTGTTGGCCGGGTCGGGTCGGGTAGGGTCGAGTCGGGTTGGGTTGGCCAGGAGCAGTCTATTAAATACTTTATTGCATTTGTCGCAGTCGTATTTCATGCTTTGTCATTTTCGCTGCATTTTCTTTACACTCTTTTACTTTGCTTCTCTTGATTCTTCCCCCTTTGCCACTTTCGTGTTGTGCAGTTTTCCTTTGTTCCAGGACGAGGGGTTCAGGGAAGACAGGAGCAGAAGCAGGCGAAGCACGATACACATGCAGAATGTGCATATGCTTGGCTTGAAGCTGGTTCGCTGCGCGATTTCTTCATTTGAATTCAGCACAAGGACGGCGTCTGCCTTCTTCGCCTTCTTCGAGTCTCCTCCTGCACACTAGCAGTAACAATGCCAGCAGCGATATTAAATTCTAGGCCAAGCGCACAGGTACGAATTCCCAAACTCAATGCCACATGAACATTTCACCTATTAGAGCTGCACACACAGTTTGCCGCTTCGACTGGCAGCTGCTCCAGCTACTTGCTACTTGCTCCTTGGATCCTTGGCTCCTTTCATCTCCTGCACGTTCTCGCTCTCAGCTCAGTCATCGTCATCGTTGCAGCTGATGCATAAAAATCATCATACTTGCAATTTGAACAACTCCAATCCGTCTGCATCTTTAATTGGTCACATTTCTCAGCTCCTCCTGTTTGCTTGCGACAATATGTGGGAGTGTGGCACCAGTCTTGGCCATGGCTACTTGGCATTCATTGAAGTCTCGAGCTCTCTTTCCCTCGAACGACAGAAATATGCACACCTCGTGAATAATAAAAAGATCCACTTTCATACAAAGTAGTAATTATACACAAATATATATTGTCGCTGGTTCTTAAATAGAATCGTTCACTTTACTTAATCTTAAAGTTTGGTAAGACTTAAATGAGAAAAAATTATTACTTGAACTTACACATCTTACAGTATTTTTATAACAAACAGATCGTGAAACAGAAGACTTAACATTCACATAAACGAGTGGTTTAAAAATCTAATTATGTACGGTTTGATCAAATAACAAATTCCGATTTAAGACAACCCATTCCGTGTGTTCAGTATAAAATATCCATATTTTATAATACTAGTAAGTCATCAAAATACTTCAGTTATAATCAATCAATTAATAATCATGGTGCTTGTAATTGACAATAATTTACAGTTAATACCTAGGATAAATTATAATTAATGTGTCGAAAATTATGGCGAGCCAATACACAGAATTGTTACAATTATTATTATTCCTTCGGCCTAGTTATTAATATATGTCGAAGATAACAATAATGATTAGTATTAATTTTTAATGTTAACTGTTAAATACCAATAAAGACAGTAATGTTACAGAGTTGTCTTATTCTGTAATATCAGGGTTACTACTGACAGCAAGGTGTGAGGTAAGGATTGCTACTGCTGAGCATGGCCCGAGAGTGCTGAAAATGTTCACTGGCAGGTCTAGACTCTCGAGGACGGTGTCAAGCAAGAGAAAACATGAAAGATGAAAAGTTTCAGATGAAAAGTGAAAAGTCAGATGAAAAGTGATCAGCTGCATAAGCTGCTTTGACTGAACTTGTTTAACAACCGGATCACTCATGTATCAGCCAACTTCTTGCCACGATCGCTGGTCACCATGGATCTGTCCAGCAATCTGCTGAGTGTCTTTCCTCAGCAATTGTTCGAACAGTTGCCGGAACTGCTGATTGTGAGTCTGCGGGATAATCTGCTGGGGAGTGTGCAGTGGAAGGAGGTGCCGGGACGACCACTGAAAAAGCATCTGGAGAAGCTGGACCTTGGCCTCGCTGCCTCTGTTCACCATATCCCTTTGATGTTGGCTCTATCTGCTGGACTTGGCCAAGTAAGTTGCCTTGGCCTGCGATCATCTCATCTGAGGATACTGGCGCATGGCAATTTGTATGTCCACTCGTAACTTTAAGTTTTATAAATAGACACATACATACTTACAATTATAATAATTATAGACATATGAATTAGGACTCCAAAAACTGCGGTACGTTGTCGCAGTTGCCAAACGTCGTGCATTGCGGAGTTTCGATTAAAATAACTACAATCATATAAAGATAATACGATATTTAACAACTAGTTGACAGATAGGTTAGAATGTCAGAATGCCATGGGTTTTTTTTGAAAGAATCAGTAGTATTAGGTTATAAGTTACATAAATATCTTTCCAAAACAGTTCCTACTCGACGCATTACTATATTTTGTCTTTAATCTTAGCTATTATTATTTAAAGTGAAATTTTTAAATTTTAAACTGCTCACACTGGTATTTTTCATATCTTAAAGTGCATAGTCCATAAAGTTTTCGCTTCCAATACTTAAACTTACAGAAAAGGATCTACCCTAAGTAAAATTATTCTCTTGAATTACAATTACAGCCGATGTTTTTAAACGGACCTTGTTTCCAAAGCATGAAAAAGATTAGATCAATAGAGCTTAACAATGTAATTTAATCAATAGCTTTAGAACTTGCTTAGCTGAATCAAATTAAGACATTCATAATTAAACAATAAACAATTATCGACCATTTTCTTAGTGTAAGTAAATATTTTCTTTACTGTTGTCTTCATCGAGTTTATTGCTATATATCAAAAATACATACATTTTTTTTTTTTTTTTTTTTGTATTGTTACAACATTTTGAGTCTCTCTCAAATTCAATATCTCTGGCCTTTATCTATCTGACATTGTCCAATTATCCGTTTTTATATAAGTGTCTCTCAGACACCCTATCAAATGACCATTAGGTAATTTTAGTTCAGCTCCCTCTGCATGGCGCTGTGTCTTGGCCAATTAATGCAATTGATTACACACAGCGGACATATAATGATTCCTAATACCTGGCAACCACTCACACACACACACACCCACATATATACACACACATCCACATACATTTAGAGTGTAGTTAATGAACACTTTTGCATCTATAGATTTATTAGACGGATAAGATGTTAATAATAGATTATTTTTAAAGCTGAAAACGATTCTAGGTTCAAATATTAAATATAAATAATATAGCAGAAGGCCAATAAGTATATATAAATATATGAATAAAGAAACGATAATATTATATATAAATATGCATATGATATAAACGATCAATTGGTTAGCAATTATAATGGTTTTTTAATGAATGTAGAAAATGCCACATTGCACAATTAATTGTACAACAAAAACGAAAATGGTAAATGATAAATGATAACACACATGACAAGCAGAATGAGAAATGAACTAAAATGACGTTTTCCAACTAATGCGGCAGTCAATTTTGAACACATATATAAAAAGTAACACAATGTCATAATAAAACATAATGAAAAGCGTAAACATTTACAGAGTGCACTCACTGAAAAACAGCATCGACACACAATGAATCCCAATAAAATGGGATAAATTATCAATTACCTTTATTATTTTCTTCTGTTTCTTGTTACTTTTTTGTTACAACAATGACAATCGTGATACTAATTGTAGTTGTTTACACGACGATGATGCAAAGTGCACAAGTATAATAATAATATTAAATAAATAACTCTATTCAATGGGGCAAATGAATAAATCAGTTATAATACCAGAACCTCAAAATACATATATGTAAATGGAAAAACATATATACATATTTATATATTAAAACCGCTGGACATGGAACGTACCAATTTTACTATTCAAAGTGTGTTTTTACTGCGGAAACGTTGTGAAAAAAGAGCCCAGTTCATTTTTATTATTAAATATAATAGTTATTGTATATATATACATATATATATATATACATATATATATATTAAATAGCGAATATTGAAAATAGTATGACATTGCATTATGTTTTTTATTCCTTCTATGCCCGACAGCAAAAGCGAAATTAAAGTAGTTGAATTTAGCAAAATAAAAACCGGATAAAAATGGAAAACAAAAAGAAATGAAAATGAAAATGGAAACCATATCAATACATGTGAATTGAAATATAAATAAATCTAGAAAATGTGTTTTGCCTAATGGAAAGTGCAACAAAGGATTTAATAAAATATTGGAAAGTTCCCCTTCCAACGCTTGAGACTTTAATGGCCTGTCCTTAAATCTACAGTAGTCCCAACCACTTTCGTTTAGTTGAGCGTTTACGAGTTTTAAATAACAAACCCAAATCGCTAAACAAAGCAAATGAAAATCCCGCATACGAGTCCACACCCTCACCCTCCACAGACCTCAGACATTAGCCTCATCTCCTTGCAGTTATTGGGTTCGGGTTTACCCTTTTAAGTACACACATTTTCCTCTGTTTTGGCCAATGAAACCTGATAATAACGCGAGAAGCCCGCAAAGCCAGGAACAGGCAAATAAACTGGAGCAAATTTATGAGAGACGCGACGCCACCGAACCAGTTGAAATGAGAGAGGCCGAAAGAGAAAAAGTAATTTGGGCTTATTTCCCATTTTAATCCCGATACAGGCTTGATTATTCAGCTTAAGCCTGGAAACATACTTAAAAAATGCAGGCTTAAATAAGTATTTTAGGCTTGATTTAAACGGCTTTTTTTTTCTGTGTATCTGCTACTTGCCAAAAGTTCCTTGGCCTGCGATCATCTCATCTAGGATACTGGCGCATGGCAATTTTATCCACTCGTAACTTTAAGTTTTATATAGACACATACATACTTACAATTATAATAATTATAGAATATAATTAGACTCCAAAAACTGCGGTACGTTGTCGCGTTCCAAACGTCGTGCATTCGGAGTTTCGATTAAAATAACTACAATCAATAAAATAAAATATTAACAACTAGTTGACAATAGGTTAGAATTCAGAATCCATGGGTTTTTTTGAAAAACATAGTATTAGGTTATAAGTTAAAAAACTTCCAAAACAGTTCCTACTCGACGCATTACTATATTTTGTCTTTAATCTTACTATTATTATTTAAAGTGAAATTTTAAATTTTAAACTGCTCACCTTATTTTCATATCTTAAATCAATCCAGTTTTCGCTTCCAACTTAAACTTACAGAAAAGGATCTACCCTAAGTAAAAACTCTTGAATTAAATTACACCGATGTTTTTAAACGGACCTTTTCCAACAAAAGAGAGCTTAAAAGTAATAATAATAGCTTTAGAACTTGCTTACTGAATCAAATTAAGAAAAATTAAAAAAAAAATTACGACCATTTTCTTATTATTCTTTACTGTTGTCTTCACATTTATCTATATATCAAAAAACAAATTTTTTTTTTTTTTTTGTATTGTTACAAGGTTCTCTCAAATTCAAACTCTGGCCTTTATCTATCTGAATTTCCAATTATCCGTTTTTATATAGTGTCTCTCAACACCCTATCAAATACCATTAGGTAATTTTAGTTCCTCCCTCTGCATGGCCTGTGTCTTGGCCAATTAATGCAATTGATTACACACAGCGGACAAAATATCCTAAACCTGGCAACCACTCACACACACACACACCCACATATATACACACACATCCACACATTTAGAGTAGTTATAACACTTTTGCATCTATAGATTTATTAACGGATAAGAGTTAATAATAGATTATTTTTAAAGCTGAAAACGATTCTAGGTTCAAATATTAAATATAAATAATATAGCAGAAGGCCATAAGTATATATAAATATATGAATAAAGAAACGATAATATTATATATAAATATGCATATATATAAACGATCAATTGGTTAGCAATTATAATGGTTTTTTAATGAATGTAGAAAATGCCACATTGCACAATTAATTTACAACAAAAACGAAAATGGTAAATATAAATGATAACACACATGACAAGCAGAATGAGAAATGAACTAAAATACGTTTTCCAACTAATGCGGCAGTCAATTTTGAACACATATATAAAAAGTAACACAATGTCATAATAAAAATAATGAAAAGCGTAAACATTTACAGAGTGCACTCACTGAAAAACAGCATCGACACACAATAATCCCAAAAAATGGGATAAATTATCAATTACCTTTATTATTTTCTTCTGTTTCTTGTTACTTTTTTGTTACAACAATACAATCGTGATACTAATTGTAGTTTTTACACGACGTATGCAAAGTGCACAATATAATAATAATATTAAATAAATAACTCTATTCAATGGGGCATGAATAAATCAGTTATAATACCAGAACCTCAATACATATATGTAAATGGAAAAACATATATACATATTTATATATTAAAACCGCTGGACATGGAACGTACCATTTTACTATTCAAAGTGTGTTTTTACTGCGGAAACGTTGTGAAAAAAGAGCCCAGTTCATTTTTATTATTAAATATAATAGTTATTGTATATATATACATATATATATATATACATATATATATATTAAATAGCGAATATTGAAAATAGTATGACATTGCATTATGTTTTTTATTCCTTCTATGCCCGACAGCAAAAGCGAAATTAAAGTAGTTGAATTTAGCAAAATAAAAACCGGATAAAAATGGAAAACAAAAAGAAATGAAAATGAAAATGGAAACCATATCAATACATGTGAAATTGAATATAAAATAAATAAAAAATGCTAGAAATATTAACACTGTGTTTTGCCTAATGGAAAGTGCAACAAAGGCATTTTAATTAAAATGGATTTGGAATAGTTGCCCCTTCCAACGCTTGAGTTACTTTAATGGCCTGTCCTTAAATCTACAGTAGAGTCCCAACCACTTTCGTTTAGTTGAGCGTTTACGAGTTTTAAATAACAAACCCAAATCGCTAAACAAAGCAAATGAAAATCCCGCATACGAGTCCACACCCTCACCCTCCACAGACCTCAGACATTAGCCTCATCTCCTTGGCAGTTGATTGGGTTCGGGTTGTGACCCTTTTAAGTACACACATTTTCCTCTGTTTTGGCCAATGAAACCTGATAATAACGCGAGAAGCCCGCAAAGCCAGGAACAGGCAAATAAACTGGAGCAAATTATATGAGAGACGCGACGCCACCGAACCAGTTGAAATGAGAGAGGCCGAAAGAGAATAAAGTAATTTGGGCTTATTTTCCCATTTTAATCCCGATACAGGCTTGATTATTCAGCTTAAGCCTGGAAACATACTTAAAAAATGCAGGCTTAAATCAAGTATTTTAGGCTTGATTTTAGAACGGCTTTTTTTTTTCTGTGTATCTGCTGGACTTGGCCAAGTAAGTTGCCTTGGCCTGCGATCATCTCATCTGAGGATACTGGCGCATGGCAATTTGTATGTCCACTCGTAACTTTAAGTTTTATAAATAGACACATACATACTTACAATTATAATAATTATAGACATATGAATTAGGACTCCAAAAACTGCGGTACGTTGTCGCAGTTGCCAAACGTCGTGCATTGCGGAGTTTCGATTAAAATAACTACAATCATATAAAGATAATACGATATTTAACAACTAGTTGACAGATAGGTTAGAATGTCAGAATGCCATGGGTTTTTTTTGAAAGAATCAGTAGTATTAGGTTATAAGTTACATAAATATCTTTCCAAAACAGTTCCTACTCGACGCATTACTATATTTTGTCTTTAATCTTAGCTATTATTATTTAAAGTGAAATTTTTAAATTTTAAACTGCTCACACTGGTATTTTTCATATCTTAAAGTGCATAGTCCATAAATTTTCGCTTCCAATACTTAAACTTACAGAAAAGGATCTACCCTAAGTAAAATTATTCTCTTGAATTACAATTACAGCCGATGTTTTTAAACGGACCTTGTTTCCAAAGCATGAAAAAGATTAGATCAATAGAGCTTAACAATGTAATTTAATCAATAGCTTTAGAACTTGCTTAGCTGAATCAAATTAAGACATTCATAATTAAACAATAAACCATTATCGACCATTTTCTTAGTGTAAGTAAATATTTTCTTTACTGTTGTCTTCATCGAGTTTATTGCTATATATCAAAAATACATACATTTTTTTTTTTTTTTTTTTGTATTGTTACAACATTTTGAGTCTCTCTCAAATTCAATATCTCTGGCCTTTATCTATCTGACATTGTCCAATTATCCGTTTTTATATAAGTGTCTCTCAGACACCCTATCAAATGACCATTAGGTAATTTTAGTTCAGCTCCCTCTGCATGGGGCTGTGTCTTGGCCAATTAATGCAATTGATTACACACAGCGGACATATAATGATTCCTAATACCTGGCAACCACTCACACACACACACACCCACATATATACACACACATCCACATACATTTAGAGTGTAGTTAATGAACACTTTTGCATCTATAGATTTATTAGACGGATAAGATGTTAATAATAGATTATTTTTAAAGCTGAAAACGATTCTAGGTTCAAATATTAAATATAAATAATATAGCAGAAGGCCAATAAGTATATATAAATATATGAATAAAGAAACGATAATATTATATATAAATATGCATATGATATAAACGATCAATTGGTTAGCAATTATAATGGTTTTTTAATGAATGTAGAAAATGCCACATTGCACAATTAATTGTACAACAAAAACGAAAATGGTAAATGATAAATGATAACACACATGACAAGCAGAATGAGAAATGAACTAAAATGACGTTTTCCAACTAATGCGGCAGTCAATTTTGAACACATATATAAAAAGTAACACAATGTCATAATAAAACATATTGAAAAGCGTAAACATTTACAGAGTGCACTCACTGAAAAACAGCATCGACACACAATGAATCCCAATAAAATGGGATAAATTATCAATTACCTTTATTATTTTCTTCTGTTTCTTGTTACTTTTTTGTTACAACAATGACAATCGTGATACTAATTGTAGTTGTTTACACGACGATGATGCAAAGTGCACAAGTATAATAATAATATTAAATAAATAACTCTATTCAATGGGGCAAATGAATAAATCAGTTATAATACCAGAACCTCAAAATACATATATGTAAATGGAAAAACATATATACATATTTATATATTAAAACCGCTGGACATGGAACGTACCAATTTTACTATTCAAAGTGTGTTTTTACTGCGGAAACGTTGTGAAAAAAGAGCCCAGTTCATTTTTATTATTAAATATAATAGTTATTGTATATATATACATATATATATATATACATATATATATATATATATATTAAATAGCGAATATTGAAAATAGTATGACATTGCATTATGTTTTTTATTCCTTCTATGCCCGACAGCAAAAGCGAAATTAAAGTAGTTGAATTTAGCAAAATAAAAACCGGATAAAAATGGAAAACAAAAAGAAATGAAAATGAAAATGGAAACCATATCAATACATGTGAAATTGAATATAAAATAAATAAAAAATGCTAGAAATATTAACACTGTGTTTTGCCTAATGGAAAGTGCAACAAAGGCATTTTAATTAAAATGGATTTGGAATAGTTGCCCCTTCCAACGCTTGAGTTACTTTAATGGCCTGTCCTTAAATCTACAGTAGAGTCCCAACCACTTTCGTTTAGTTGAGCGTTTACGAGTTTTAAATAACAAACCCAAATCGCTAAACAAAGCAAATGAAAATCCCGCATACGAGTCCACACCCTCACCCTCCACAGACCTCAGACATTAGCCTCATCTCCTTGGCAGTTGATTGGGTTCGGGTTGTGACCCTTTTAAGTACACACATTTTCCTCTGTTTTGGCCAATGAAACCTGATAATAACGCGAGAAGCCCGCAAAGCCAGGAACAGGCAAATAAACTGGAGCAAATTATATGAGAGACGCGACGCACGCCACCTACATAGTTGCAGGTAGCAGGTAGCAGCAAAAGACGTCCTTAGCCAGGCCAAAACTAACTGGCGGTCAGAGTCGACCCTTACTCGACCCATACCCATTCCACACTTTCCCCATAATTGGAATATCGGCAGCTCTGAAGATCTCTGACGAGTGCTCCACTTGTGCACTAGCTGCACTTCGCTCCTTGTTTTGATACTCTGGCTACTGGTTGCTGAAGAGGAAAAGTAAGAGTGCGAGGATAGTCAAGTGCTTGTTCGGCTGAGGGGAAGTTGAAAAGGGGCACCAGCTGAATATTCAAATACACTACGGCTGTATCCGTGATTGTGTATCCTTTAAGTCTTACAGCAAAATGTGGATTTCCTCAAAAGAAAAAGAGAAACTCGAAGTGCTGTTCTTATGATCATAATTTATGCTCTCGACTTACGAGTACGTCTATTCTTGAATTCGTCTTGGTTTTAAATTTTCATTCAGTCTATCAATTTATTTCGTTTTCCATGGGGAATAACCTCAACTTGGGATTCGAGTACCGTGTGCGATTTATTTTGCATTTGTTGGATTTTTTTCTTTTCTTTAAAACTATATATTTTATTCACTTTAAGTACAATTGAACTTCCATTACTCGAACTTCAATAACTCGAATTTCTCTCTAAGTCGTGCTAAATGAGTGGCAGTAAAAATAACACACTTAAGAAAAAGAACTCTATAAGTGGAATATCTCCATAGCTCGAACCTTTTCTTTGGATAATAGTGATTCGAGTTACGGAAGTTGACTGTATCTTTCTCGAAATTAATAAGGTGTTTTCAAATTGATACACTTTTGACTTTTTATTGCATATTTAGAAAACTAATGATATTTCTATTTTATTTTATTTATAAATTCAATTAATTTTTTGCCATGTAACTTTTAATTTTGGACTGCATTATCTACTACAAAATTAACTTTTGAAATCATAACTAAGTGGTCATTCATGGAGGAGTCAAACCGAGATACAGTCAACTTTTATTCATTCTAATTTGTAGGAATGAACTTTCACTCCACTAAGAAACTATATTAATTTTTTCAAATAATGAGAACATTTGCGCTGTTATTTGACTTGGTGAATATTTTCATTTTCACTAGTTTTCACATCATGCGGTTTTTCCTTGCTTTTCCTCTGCAGGATAGCTGAAACCTTTGAGAGCTTTTAAGGCATTCCCATTCTCGGCGCCTACAACAGTGAAAATGGCACTTGGAGCTGTTAGAGCTGCTGTTGCTGTTGTTGGAGTGATGATGTTGGTGGAGTGATGCATGTTGTGTACTCGAACTCACTCGTGTCAGAGATTGCATGACGATGCGATTTAATTGCATTTCAGACAGCTCTGCCAACGAGTCGTTTGCCAAGCGATTTTTGCCATTCGCCATACACCATACGCCGTGTTGAACGGAAGGAAACAACGCTAAGTACAAGTTGTCCGGAAGTATGGGGAGTGTGGACTTGCAGTCGTGTATCGGCATTGTTTTAGCCATGGGTCTCAAGGAAAAGTGAAAGCGAAAAACAAAAGGCATCAAAAAGGGCTCCCGGCTGTGGTGTAAAATGGTGCAGTTTAATGGCCACCAAGGAACTGCAGTTGCAGCTGCCCCACGACACAGCTGCACTCGAAAAGGAAGAGCTCTAACCGAAAACTAAACGGAAAGTTTACCATTTACCTCCCCACTCGGCTCTAAACAGACACATGCACACGACAGTGCCCACCAGGTGATTAGGGATGCGGAGTTGTACCAGGGCTGTCAAAGCCCCTGCTAAGTTGAAGTCCGATTCCAAATCCAAATCGTCCCAATTTGCGCAGCACTCGCCACCATTCGCCGCCACTCACCATTACTAATGCAGATACCAACTATCAGCAACAACAAAAAATAGAAGATAGGTATGTGGCAGTAATGGCAAAAACCGCCGACAAATCTGCTGCATTGCCACTGACCAAGAGCAGGGAGAGGCGAGCGGACAGGAAAGGAAGGAGGAGCGTTCAAATGTGCCACTGTTGAACGGACGAGATCCCATCGAGCCGGCGGGCAAACTAACAGAGTGCTTATTTTAACGAAGTTACAACAACTTTTGCAATACAAACAGTAATGCCAGGCAGATTCACACTCGACACAATACACACACACACACACACACACACACACACACATACTTTCGCCAATATGGGATATACAAATTGTAAAATCGCAATGCAACACATACACACACACAAACACACATACTTACGCCAATATGGGATATATAAATTGTAAAATCGCAATGCTCCTGAAAGTAAGAAACGGCCAGCGAAAGCGAAGAGGTAACAACTCCGTTTAGATACTCTTAGCTGATAACAAATTGAACACGGACACAGCTTTCCTAAAAGTCAGAACTTGTTTTATTTCATCAAATCTTATTTTCATCATTATTATTTTCATCTCTACATTGACATAACATGGCATGTGAAATTTTAAATATTTTCATTTACTCGGTAATGTGTAAGCTAATGCAGAAATAAATTTATTATTTTTTTATGAATGTAAATAATTTCTTTCTCGTGAAGATTTTAATTTGACCAAAATCTCAAATCTTGTAAAATCATCCAGTAACATATTCAAGCTATTTATTTAGGGCCGTTTTTTCAATATACATATAAAATTTATTTAACAAATAATTTCAAATTTGACGAATTTTCTATTGAATAGTTATCAAACAACCTATTTAGACATTGAAAAAACGGCCTTAAATAATTTGCACATGAATTAATTCACTAGAATAAGCAATACCACTTCACCTTTAAATAAATTCTGTACATCAAATCCAAATAAAATCATACTTAAGTAAGTTATTGCCGTTTTTTCAATGTACATTTAAGTTGTTTATAACAAATCATTTAAAATTTGTCATTAATTTCAATACATTTTAAGACAAATTCTCTTTACAATAGTTTTCAAACAGGTTATATAGAAGTTGAAAAAACGGCCATTACTTTTTGTCATGTAACGTAATGAGTCAGACTAAAACTATTGAAAATAAAACGAGGAAGGGTTTTAAAATGCAAAATACCATACCATATGTAGCGAGTTGTCATTGCATAATTTTGTTTGCTTATATCTTTTAATCGAAGAGATCGATTTATTTCATCTTCTTCCTTACATACATTCCAACTGAATTCCTGCTCAGATTCCCAAAAAATCTTTTTTAAAATTCGAATTTTTTTTTTTTTTTTTTTGTCACTTTTTGTCGTACGATGGAAACGTGACGGGGCTGTGATCTGCCCATATATATATGTATAATCGGCTTACTTTCTGACGTATTTACAGATACACTGCACTAAATAGGTCAAGTTAATAGATTTTTAACGTATTATATATTGTTTAATATTTTAATTTGAAATTAAAAAACCTAAAACTGATCTTAAATTTATATTAGAATACTTTGAACATTTTAATAATATTCGAACCTAACTTAAAGGTGTACATGACGGCAGAGTGAGAAGGCAGAGTGTATGAAGCCGATGTTGCTCTCCAAATGTTGGTGCACTGTCTGTGCAAACTACTGGCTAGGGGTACGTTGGAGGGGGGTGTGGGGCGGCTTTGGGTGGTGCGGGGTATGGGGTAAAAGCTTGGGGTCTGTGCACCACTAGAAACTTTACGACATGCAAAAATTGTGAGCAGAGAGCGGATATAATTGTCGGTCTTCTCGTAACTTTGCCGTGGGGAGTAGATTAGTTGATTTGTACATACACACATACACACACAGACAACACACGTACACAGACAGTGGTGCACATACACACACACACACATAGTCGTCGAATGGTTTTCGTTGTCGGAGTCGAAAAAAACGAATCCTTTTAACCAAATGATCTGCGCTGAACAATTGTTCGCTGCTGTATTTGTGTGCGAGAGTGTGTGTGTGTGAGTGTGTTTTTTTTGATTCTTTATTTTCAACATTAAAATTACAAACTTAATAATATAATATTAACATAAAAAGGTCCACATCCCTGCGGTACAGCCGAAGAGCATAGCTTCGCAAGGACAAAGATCTTCCTATGTTATCTCCCTTCTCTGGCGCTCACATCTGCGGAGCTCTTTCATCGTGCCGGCTGCAAAGTTGTTAAATGCAGTCCAGAATCCAGAGTCTTCAAGCATCCTCTCAACCAGGTTTCTGGGTGTAAGGACACGAGCAGCAGATCGCCATAAGTCGGTTCTTAAGCTGTCAAATCGCCCGCATACAAAAATGACGTGCTCGGCGTCCTCCGTTGCATTCCCGCACCACCTACAGTGTGGTGAGCTTTCATGGCCAAATCTGTGCAGATACTGGCTAAAGCAGCCGTGTCCACTGAGTAGCTGCGTTGTGTAAAAGTTGACTGCGCCGTGTTTTCTGTTCATCCATCGGCCAATATCTGGAATGAGACGTTGTGTCCACCGACCCTTCTCTGCGGTGTCCCAGCGGCTTTGCCATTCTCTAAGGCTTTCCTCTCTTGTCACCTTACGAGCAGCCTTCCTATCAGTGCCAGCCCGGATGGCCTCTGATACCGATTTCTCCTCAGCAACTAGGATATCTATTGGAATTAATCCTGCGATAACTAGTGCTGCATCATCCGAAATTGTGCGAAATCCACAGCATATTCGGAGCGCGCAGAGACGATAAGTGGACTTGACTCCCTTGGCGTAACTTGGAATCTTAATTCCGTCCGCCCAGATAGCTGCAGCGTATGTGATTGCTGAACGGACTACGCTTGTGAGCAGCAATCTTCTCTCCTGCTTGGGTCCACGGGTGTTTAGCATTATGCGAAACAGTGCTCTACTAGTGTTGGCAGCTTTCTCTTGCACATAGGAAAGGTGTTCCCGGAAGCACAGCCTGGTGTCGATCATTACGCCGAGGTAACGAATGGCTCGTTTTGACAATATGTCTTGTGTACCGACTCGAATGTGCGCAGTCTCCACAGCAGTCCTTGTACTAACGAGTACTGCCTCCGTTTTATGGGCCGCTAACTCGAGTCCCACAGAGTGAAGCCAGGTCGAAATTAGCTGAATGGCCGCATTACAAGTGATTTCCACCGCATTCAGGTGCTTGCCAACTACTGTGAGTGCCACGTCATCAGCGTAGCAAGTAAGCTGGCAGCCGGATGGCAGCGTCAGCCTCATTACTCCATCATAGACGACATTCCAGAGCAAAGGGCCCATCACAGACCCTTGTGGAACGCCTGCCGAAACGTGATATGTTTGGGTGCCACACGCCGCGGCGTGTTGATTTGAACCAAATTTGGTCTGGATATAAAAAACTATTCCAGATTCATAATATGTCAAATTGGTTGAAATCGGACTACTATATCATATAAATGTCATAGGAATTGGGTCGACATATGAAATTTTGAAAATTCACACCGGAAAGCAAAAAAAAATGTTTGAAAAAAAAAAAATTGTTTTCAAATTTTTTGAAAGTAATTTTTAAATATAAAAACCATAAAAATAAAACAAAAAAAATCAAAAATTTTAAAAAATATTTATTTTTAGGTGCCATAAAATTTATTTTTTTCACAAATTTCACAAATTTCAACTTTGACAGCCCCTAAGTAAGTATTTAGGGGGCGTGACACCTTTTTTAAATGCTAATTTCATAGGTTGAAGAGTTATCTATCATATGCCATTAAAATTATTCGATTATCTCATTTGGTTCAAAAGTTACGATTTTTGCAAAGTAAAATCAGCAATGGCCCCACTGTGCGCCGTGTCGTAATTTAAAAGTCTACTCGTGAAATAGCTTCTGACGATCGCCTCAAGGTATGGGGGGATGTGCAGCCGACGCAGTGAACTAATAATGCAGTCCCATCTCACCGAATTAAAGGCGTTCTTAATGTCGAGAGTGACAATTAGGCAGTACTCCTTTTTGCCACCCTTACATCGAGTACCCTCTGCTGCATCAGACGCGATCCTGACAACCTTGTCTATGGCGTCAACCGTTGACATGCCCTTCCTAAAACCGAACTGGTTATGGGATAATCCTCCAGCCTCCTCGATTGCCTTCTCCAGCCTTGTGCAAATGATTTGCTCCAACACCTTACCCATCGAATCAATAAGGCATATTGGACGATATGAGGAAGGGTCTTCAGGTGGCTTACCCGGTTTTGGAATCAGCGCAAGATGCTGAGTTTTCCACTGAGCAGGAAAGATTCCTTCTCGGAGGCACTGTGTGTATGCCGTTGAAAACGCGTGCGGTCTGCATGATATAGCCAGCTTAACTGCACGGTTGGGGACTCCATCAGGGCCAGGAGATTTATTTGAGCACATCTTTCGGGCCACAGAGAGCAGCTCTTCCACTGTAACTGACTCTACCAGAAATGGAGGTACAGGCTCATCGTTGACAATTGACAAAGTGTTGACTCCAGGTGGGAATAAGACCTCCACAATTGCCTTGAGCTGATCTGGGTCAGAAGGCGCTTCAGCTCTGTTGGCGTGTAGACGTTTCACGACAGTTTTATATGCCCTTCCCCATGGGTCATGATCGGCAGAGTCGCAGAGTTGAAGAAAATACTCGCGTTTACTCAGTTTAATAGCTTTCTTCAGGGTTCTCCTAGCAGATCTGTAGAAAAAGTGCAGCTCCGGCCAATTGACGTCATTTCTTTTGCGGGCCCGTTTGTAGGCTATCCTGGCGGAAAGACAGGTACTTCTGGCAGCAGCAATCTCGTTGTTCCACCAGTATGTTGACGGCCGAGAGCCCCTGTACGCCTTCGTTCGGCTCATACTGGCGTCACATGCAAGCGTGATGTGCCTTGAAAGCTGCGTTGCCATCTGCTGCGCTGATCCTGATAATGCCGTGTTGTTCATTGCTTCCAGAAAAAGTGGTACCTGGAGCGTGTCTGCACGGTAAGCCGGTCTCCTTGCTGTTGGATTTAGGGAACGACCGCCTCTGTTTCCTATCGAGAAAACCAACGCCTCGTGGTCACTAGCTGTGTAATGGTTACACATGCGTCAGGTGGCCGAATGTGAGAGGGAGCTCGTGACGAACGTGAGGTCAATCACTGAGCCAGCGCCTGCCCGGTTAAAGGTGTTAGCTGTGCCATGGTTCAGCAAAACCACGTCGAGCGCCGCAAAAGCTTCAAGGAGTGCGTCTCCCTTTCCGATTGCATCTGAGCTGCTGCGCTTGGAGATGTCGCTCCCCCACTCCTGAGCCCAGGCATTAAAGTCGCCTGCTATCACTGCTGGTTTGTGGTCGATAGCGTCTTCAACTAGCTCGTCAATAGCTGCAGCGAAGCTATAGCGGTTCAGTGTTGGTGGATAGTAGCAGCTGTATATCCAATAGCTCGCAAGCTTAGCCCTCACAAAGTAGTTGGAAGCCGCGCACGATGTTGGCCGTAAGAGAGGCCTGCCGCAGGACCATATGGCTGCTTTTCCCGACGTACTTTGAACCCAGCACCCATCTTCTGGGGATAAATAGGGCTCGCTGATTAGCGCTACATCCGATCGTAGATCGCGCACTGACTGAGTGAGCAGGTCGCTGGCATCCTCGCAGTGGTTTAGATTTATTTGATAAAAACTAAACATTACTGGAGATTTTAACTCTCGTTGGTGCTTTTGATGTCATCGGGCATCTGAGGCTTCCAGAGATGTGGCTGTGTGGTTTACCATTTCCAGCACAATAGAAACATTTTGCCTCATTCTGGCATTCACGTACCTTGTGGCCAACTTGTCTACAGCGGAAACACCAGGCGCTTCTGTCAATTGAGCTGCCACAGTTCGCTGATATATGGCCAAACTCCAAGCATTTATAACATCTTGTGGGTGTGTTTCGCTCCCGAATGCGACAAACTGACCAGGCAATTCTGATCTTGCCAACGCTGAGGACTTTCGTTGCCAAAGTCGCAGGAAGGCTGATAATGGCCCTCTGTGTGCCACCAAAAGCTGGACGTAGACTTTTAATGGCATTCACGTCGAGCGAAACGCCAATTTGCTCCTTGAAGACTTTTTGGAGATCTTCTACGGTGACCATCTCATCCAGATCAAGAACCTCCAGTCTCGTCTGCTGTGTCAGTGCACGCGCCTGCACCTTCCCCTCCAGAACTGAGCCAATGTTGTCCGGATTTGCATCGTTAAGCTGCAGCAGCAGTGCACCTTTAGCGGTGCACTTCACCATTCGCACACTCTCGCCGACGCTCTTCAGTTTGTCGTCCTGGTTGCGAGTGACCAGGCTCAGATTCTCGGAGTACGTCATCTTCTCAGATGGCTCTATGATAATGGCATCCGGACGAGGTCTCGGCTTACGCACAGCTTGCCTTCCTTTGACTTTAGTCCACTCCGCTGTTGGGGGAACACCATTCTCAGTTCTCCGAGTCGCTGACTGCTGGGA
Organism: Drosophila quinaria; assembly: GCA_035047525.1. Taxonomy (NCBI): domain Eukaryota; kingdom Metazoa; phylum Arthropoda; class Insecta; order Diptera; family Drosophilidae; genus Drosophila; species Drosophila quinaria. Next base: position 80,134 of record JAWNPO010000250.1, on the reverse strand, counting down.
CGGTACTGCCAGACCTGCAGGAAGTGCTCCAGGACCTTTTTTCCGCTTTGGCGAATTTTCTGATGGCCTCTCACATTGCCGTTTGGATCCATTTTGCTGGGGGGACCTTTGCGTCTCCTGTGATTGTTGCACTGCGTTGTCATGCCACCGGTAGTTAGCATTAAAGCTGTGCAACGCCGACTTTTGAAGCCTCACCACCTTCTGTGCCAGATCCTTCATGTCTTTGTTTAGATACCGCGCGTCTCTTAGCATTTTTGACAATTCAGACGATTTTTCCACAAGTGTGGTCAGAATGACGCGGAGATCACTTGTATCAACGCCTAAAGTGCTCTTATCAGCAGTGGCTCCACTATAGTCAAAGGGATTGACTGGGAGTGCGGCTGGGGCTGAGCTGGACGGTACTGCCTCCTCCACGTTCACTGGCGCCATCACGGGAGCTCCTATATCGGGGACTTTCTTGAGCACATCAGTTACATTCCTGGTCTAAATAGCTTTGGGCGTATGAAACTGCTGCGGGGGAGATCTCTGAACCCTCGATCGTCGTGCGAAGGCCAGACTTTCATCTGCATCCAAACTCAAGGCCGACTCTTTCACTCCGCTAGGGTCCATCGTTGGCCAAATGGTTTCCCTCTGGCTTTTAACCGTTGGGGGTTATACCGCCCCTTCTCAGTCGCCAGAGCCACACTTTATTGTGCACCGCAGGGCGGCGGTGGTTGACGATGGTCAAATTCTTGACCTTTGCACTTTTCCACTAGCAAAAGAAATGAAAGAGGACCTTGGCAGAAGCTAAATCCAAATTATAGCTTTGCAGTGAAAATTCCAACTTTGAATTTAAATTTTCAAAGTTCCCGCACAAATATGTGACCGGCGCACAATTTTAAGCAAAGAAGATAATAAAAATTATAATCTTTTTATTAAAAATTAGCACTATTAAATTCAAATTAATAGTTGGCCGCGCAGATTTGAAGTTGGAGCGCAACTTATAACCGGTTCGCCGAACTCTGCCGGTCTGGCAACTCCAGGTTGAGCAGCTGATGTCCGGCAACTCTGCGCGTGGACGGCAACTCTGCGCGATCAGCTGGTCAATAAGAATCCAAGTCGAAGCAGAATTCTGATGAGTGAAAGTTTGTTTATTTTGACAACACTCACACCAACAAGAGTGAAAGGCGCCAAAAACAAAGGAATCACCCCCTCCCACCTGCGATGGAAGCGACGAAATCGGCCAAATTGCAGCCAGGCGCGATATCTGCAGGAATGGATTCACACAGAGTATGTACCGGCGCAATTAGGAAATGCACTGAACGAATCTCCTTTCAGTTTCCAGGCGAATTAAACGAGATCTCAGCCTCAGACGTAGAGCAACAGAGGAACGCAACCACACTTGAAAAAAGGAACTCACTGTATCTGTGTGTGAGTGTGTGTGTGTGGCCAAATGTGTAATGTGGGGCAGTAAGCAATAGTTTGTAGTTGTTGTTGTTGTTGCTGCTGTACTGGGCATTGCTAACTTTCTACCACATCGCAATTCAATTTTATAGTCGAAAACACACAGCGGCCGTCTCTGTGGCTCAGCGGTTGCCATTGCTCTGCTTCCGAGTTTGTGGCCCAGTTCATAAAAAAGTTGACCGTTTGTTGAGCTTACCTCACCCACCTCCTCCTCCTTATTTATGGACATTTCAGGGGCTAAGCAAATCAAAACTAAATCATAAACGATTAGTTCACTGGTCGACTACACTGATTAAAACAAATAGACACGCAATTCGTATTCCAAGTGCTTCCAATCCCGCTCTGTCCCCCATTATTACTGCGTTGGCCAGTTTCTATCCCGAGGGCCCAGCGCAAATCAGTTGGTAAGCGCATACATGACTGAGCAATCCAGATGAAGAGCTGAACAGAGCTGAAGAGCTTGACGGAGCCCAGGTGGCAGGTGCGGACAAGTGGCCGAGTGGTTCAGTGGTTCAGAGGTGGACTGTGGTGCTCCCACAGTCAGTCTGTAATTTAAATTGAATTTTCGATTTTGAGCTGGGAAATGTGCCAATGAATTTAACAGGCTGCTCTGCTCGCATACTATTAAATGTTTAAATGAAAAGTCACATCATGTAAAGTCATTCAGAAACTTGCTAAACTATTTGAGTGCATTCCTTCCAAATTACAACTCAACTCTCAATCTATACTTAGTCAAGAGTATAGTTGTTAAACATTTCAAACAGAAATACATTTGATAATATTCATAAAAATTAGCCATTAGTTCGAGTTAAAATTGTAATAAAATCAAATACTAAACATTAAAAAACTAAGAAATTTATATTAGCACATAACACTATGTATTAGAATTGACTCACTGCAAGAGACGAAAACGAATACTGAACACTTAATAAATTTATGATTTTCATAGTATACTGAATTGGGATTGTAATTGAAAAAAGCAGTTAATGTGCCCTTAAATACTGATGAAAACCTGTGAGTGTGCTTATTCATATTAACACGAAGCAGATTATCCAATTATAGAGAACCAGAGCTGTCATCAATTCAAAAATTCAAGGTTCAATTTGTATCTTAAATACAATTTGACTTATTTAATATTCTTTTTGAAAAATTTTTTCAAATATTTCAGGTTGAATATAGCTGATAGAAACTAAGTTAGTCTAAAACTTCGTTGTCCTCTTTTGTTATTCAATTGAAGCAACTCTAGCGGCTTTCGATTGAGAAAGTTGGTGTCGAAAAAAAAATGAATATGGAATTCAGAACAGCTCGGTTTAGTCATTTAAAGATGCTTTTAAAAATATTCATTTAAAATATACTTCAACTATTACAAGTTAAAGTAGTAATGTTAAATGTTTCTAAAAATGTTCAACATTATTATAATTATCAATATTAAACAATATTAAAAAAGTCGAAAAAAGCAGTGTTTTCTTTAAAAAGCATCACATTGAAGAGACTAATGAAAATATTGTTTTAGAAAATTACAGAAGTAAATGAACTCATTTTTTGCGAAGTCATGTATCTGAGTCTTGTAGTGTCAAAAGCGATTACATCAATGAAGTAATAATATATTCATAAGTCTATAAATATTAGAATGGTTGTGGCTGCCTTTGTGATTAATATGAAACACATACATCTGTAGCAGTTTAGTATTTATATTAAAGTCACAGAGACAAATAGTAGACGGATACATCTGTGACATTGCTTGGTTTAATTTGTGAACTAATCAAGTGCAGTGCACAGATTTGCAACCCCGCCTCCTGTCTGCGTGTCCGATTGTCCGCCCCTGTGGATGGGGAGTGAGCATCCTCAATGCTTAATATCAGGTAGACCATCAGCATATTCCACACACTGTGGCCGTTTCAATTTGGAGCGCTTGTCAGGAATAGGTTTGGAAGTACGAGTATTGACGGCAGCAAACGGCAATAAACGGAACTCGAATGCGAGTCCTTGCTTTGTCCATGTGCCGATATCAGCATGGCAGGTTGGCAGGATACGAGTATTCGAGGATACTATGTACTAGGAACACCAAATGACCAACCAGCTTGCTGCTTATTGAAATGGAATCTAATCGGCTTTTGATTTTACAAGTCCTTTTCACAAAGTTTGTCGGTGGCTGCCGCTTTACTCGATGTGTGTATTACTTTATACATATGTAGGTAGTTGTAGGGTTGCACGGTTGCAGGGTTGCCTGAGTGCCCGGCGCAGTTCGTTGCCATTTTGCACTCGGCATAAGTAAGCAATATCCGTTTCCGTTCGTTACGTTTGCTACACAGGCTCGAACTTGACTCCGTCTGTGGTGAAGGTGATGCTGGAGGGAGGGAACGAGAGGAGATTGCAACCGAGTCCTAGACTGAGACACACTGAGCAATGTTCTACTCTGTTGACTTGCAGGTGGCAAGATGAAATGCTCGCTTATTGTAATAAGCATGAATCAAAGTGCAATTTCTTTAGAGACTTGTGACAGTCCAGAAAGTTGCGAGGGCGGATACGAAAGTTGCTGCAAATGATCACCATTGTTAAATCCTCTAGGGCTTAAGTATGTACACTGAGAAAAACAGGTGATATTCCAGTACAAAAGCCTGATTGACTGAGCTCGGAATTTGCAAAACTGAGATCAATAATCGTATTTCAAGATTACTTTAAGTACAATTTGGGAGTAATTCGTAATTATAAAAGATAGAATCTTGAAATAATAATATTACTCAACAATCTTTAAATTTTAAGAACCAAACGATAATAGTACTGACATATTTAATATTAGTATGGCATACTTTTCTGAGTGTACACTATTTCAGAGATGCGTTAGTATTTTAAAATTGAGCTCATGGCATTTTAAAAGCTCACCTCGCACAACTGCACAGATACTCGCAGCGAGGGCATTTTTGAGATGCTGGCAGTGCTAAGCCTTTTGGCCTATGGCACCAAATAATGTCCAGGAAGTGATAATATCTGGAGCTCAAGAGTCCTCGAACAGAGGCCACCACCCGCCGTGCATTCAATTGGAAGAGCATTCAGCCTCTGCAAATCTCTCTTTCTCTCCCATTCCCACTCTGTTTTTCTCCTTCCCTGTTTCTCTGCTTCCCTTTAAGCACATTCAATTGCCTGTCGTTGTTGTCGCTTTATCGGGCATCAGACATTTTATTATGCCACACTCAGACGTCAGTAGCTCAGTCCTCGAAGCTCACAGCGTTGACCATGTTGAATCATGCGTCAGTTGAAAAGCGGAAATTGCCGTCTGTCTGGTTGTGATTTTGTAACCCGCCCGAAGTTTATTACGTTGTCAAATGATTTTCTGATTGATTTGTCACCTCTTGACCCCCTGACTCTTGACTAGACTGCAACTGAATCTGAATCTGAAACTGAATTTCGGCATATCTAAACCCATTTTTGTGCTCATTCCTCGAAAAACTATTGAGGGACGCCCGTAGACAACCGCAAAACATAGTAAACGCAATTTTATTTAATATTTAATTGGTTTGCCATAATTAGGTAAAAACATTAAAATATCTTTTATTTATGACCGAGCTACCGAGTCGTGGGCCCAACCAGTTTACAACTGAGAGTTGAGTTCAGCTTAGTTTCAGTTTCAGTTTTGTCGAGTTGAGTTGAGTTTCCACTTATTTTTGTTAAACATCACCAGAGTTGCCAGGGAAAATTGTGTCCCAACCTCTAACCAAGCTCCTCTTTTCCCCGCTCCTTCCTTCATTCCCTGCTGCCAACGAACGCTCTTTATGCAATATACATTAATTATTTAAAATGTCAGAGCAACTAGGCTAAAAGCTGGTTGCGAATGAAAATGAGTATCAACATTTGTGGCTTGGCTTACTTGCCAGTTAACATGTGGTTCTTCATGTCAAAAACCCCACAATTTCGCCAATTTAATTAATTTATCCAAACGAAGATGTGTGTGAATATATTATGGCCTTAATTCTTCGGACTAAAGTCGATCATTGAAAAAATTAAAACAAATTTCGTGGCATTGCATTGCTATACTTATATCTGGGAACTCTTTAATGTTTTATCTTATTTGACACTTTATTGGCTGATCTTCAAATAAAACCGAATTTGACATTTAATTGATTTAATTGGATATTTCTGGCTTCTTTCCCAATTTTTCTATTAACTAAAATTGGGTAACTGATGATATGAATTTTCCTTTCCAACTTTATTTTGATAATTAGTTGACGTAAAATTTATAAATAGAATTTTTGTTTTCTAAGCAAACTAACTCAGTAATCATATTACTATGTTTAAATATTACCGCTTCATCTTAATTAACTTTTTATTGCAATATACCAGCATTTCAATGAAATGTTTACAGTAAATCGAAATAAACTCATTTTTGGAATTGAATTATTTTTTGTAAACCTGGCAAATGATTTAATAATATGATTAATCTTATCGCAATTTTTTTCCCTCTCTTTTTTAGATTTTGGGAACTCCCCAGCAGCGTGACCGCATATGAGTTTTGTGAGTAACTCAAAGTTAACTTAGCGTAAAGCATCTGGGGACTGAGAAGTGGGCGGAAGGCATCAGTTCTGCTAACTGTATAAATATGCACATACGACTAAGCGTTGGCCAACTACTGTAGCTGCTGCTGTTGTTGCGGAACAATGATGAGAGAAATTTTGGATCTTGGATGATGGACCAGCTAAGGTGCAGTCGTCGTTCTTCTTCTTCATTCCGTTGCCATCATAACCCAGAACGAAACGAGGTTAATTAATGAATTGTTAATATCATTTGCGACCACACGTCGACACATTCCACATCATGTTGTCCTTATCCAGCGCAGTCGCATCTGCCCCTTTTCATCCCCATCCCCATCCAAACACCTTCCCCACCCCATCCCCACCTACTCCTGCTAAGTAAACAGTTGCTGCAACGATCTCTGCGCCTTGGCAGCTGCAACATAATATTATTATGTCGGCATGTTGGTGGAGAAAAAGGAGAAAGTTCTCTGTTTTTTTTCGAATTTCCTTTGCTAAGCGTCAGCTGCAATCCAATTTCGAGCAGAACAATGTGTGTGTATCTCTGAGTGCGTGTGTGAGTAGACATATGCTGCTAAAATAACAAAAAGCAACACACACGTGTGTCTGTGTGTGTATGTATGTGTGTGTGGTGTTGTTAGTGTGCTGCTCATTATTATTAAAATTTGTTGAATTTTTGGGTTGAAACTAAGCTGCATATAAATTCAGCTGCTTGCAGCTTTCAAAATTTTGCTGCAGTTATGTTAAAGGATGCCAGCCTGCTGCCACATCCTTCCCATCTTTGCAGCTTGCCACTGCCACAGAATATTCCTCCCATCACCTCTCTTTCTCCCTTTCACTCTCCTTTTCCATACTTGCAATGAGTTTGTTGCAAGCTGTATAATTCAAAGCGCAACCGCAACTTGACAATTTGCTGCTGCTTATTCTGGGGAGAGCAGTAAACAATGGCAAGGACTACCATCATATATTTTAAGAACTTTATCTTCCATGCGCTTGATAAACTATGATAATAAATATTTTGTATACATACTTTTCAACAACTGCCACATCTTTTAAGTATAGTAAATAAAAAGTTATGCTTGTTGTGCTAATCAATTCGATTACTACTTTCAATTGCAATTGTACTCTTTTTAAGAAATACCATTTTTCAATAAAATCGAAATTGCCCTGGGAACGTTTACTAAAAATCAAAAATAATTTTGTAACACAAAATATATTGCCTCTAGCTTAAAACAAGTTTATATGAAAATTTGAAATATGCAAATCACTGCGGACGGCAGTCCGCGCTAGTGACGAAAGCAGCACGAAGGGTGCGAAGGCGACTAGCATATATACACAGGAAGAATGGAAAATTTGCTATGACTGTCCGATCGGGTCGAGTTATATACCGATCGAAAGGTATCAATTAAACTTACAAATTTGCATACTAAGACTTTTGGAAACTCACCTGGTTCGTGAGATAAACAGGTGTTAGTGGGAGGGGAAAAATATAAATTATTGGAGCAAATGGAGCCGTTGGAGCCTTTTCGAAATTTATTTTAATTTTTTACTATTCTTATCAAAAATACGCGTCGAATGACACCTCGATCATCAAAATCCGAACACTGGTTCAAGAGATAATTAATTTTGAAATTTTTGGTGCCCTTCTCAAAACGAGATGAAAAGTCAGTCTGTCTGTTTGTCTGTTTGTTTGTTTGTTTGTTTGTTTGGATCAAATCGTTGATTTAGCTTAAAAGTTTGAATGAGGACTTGTTCCCGATCAAAAATCTAGAAACGTTTGTTCTACCACTTTTTCGAAAAAACGCTAGTTTAGCGGGAAATCGCTAAAAACCGCTAAAATTAAAACCCCTCTAGCATCCAAACTATAGAAGCTACAGATGTGGTCTATATATCGTTGGAAAGGTATTTTAAAGGGCTTTTAAGCATAGCTGTAAACTTTTTTGCTAAAGAACACAGGTAAAAAGCTACAGGTGAAATAAGATTTTTTTTCCCACGGTTTGGCGATTTAAGAAAAATCTGTGCTTTAAATCACTTTTTAATATGTTATATGTTGTAGAAAATTCAATTCCGCGTTTTTTGACATATAAAACATATCTCTCAAAATTCGTTTGGGCAAGATATTACCTGTTGACTGAATATACTTTTTACCTTTACACTTCTGCATGTACATATGCAGTATGTACACTGCTTGCAGCGCAATGCGGAAATAAACTGCTTGCAAGTGGTGAATTCTTTTTGCTGAAGAAAAACCATATTATAATTGCGATTAGAGTAATATCGGTATATATTTAGGGTTACTATTCATGATTTAGTCGAATATTAGTCGATATTACCTCTTAATGAATATATACATTTTACTTAGAATTGGAATAGGACAGCAGCAGCAAAGTGTCATAGCAGCTTGTGTGTTTGTAAAGGGAACCAGTGTTGCCAGACAGTTTGTTTTAGCTTGTACAAACAAACAAAGTTGACAAAGTTATACTGCCGAAAAAAAATTAAATTTCAAAATTTCAAAAAAAAAAAATTAAATATCAAAATTTCAAAAAAAAAAATTAAATTTCAAAATTTCTGATGTCTTTTTCAAAAATTTCTGATATCTTATAAAAAAACCTCTTTACGACGTAAAAGTCTAGTGACGAAAACAGTTATATGCCCCAAAATTTCTGATATCCAATTTTGTGACGAATAATATTAAGTTTTACATATAAATTATTTTAAAAAAAATTTTTGCATTCGGCACTGCGCAAAACAGTGAGTTTTATAAAGAATTGAGACATTTTAGCGCAATGTGCCGAGTGCCAATAATTTATATGTAAAACTTAATATTATTCGTCACAAAATTGGATATCAGAAATTTTGGGGCATATAACTGTTTTCGTCACTAGACTTTTACCTCGTAAAGAGGTTTTTTTATAAGATCTATTTTACATAGAAACCTATCAAAAACATTTGTTTGGCACAAATAAATGTACATTTTAACGAACACATTTTATCAAATTTTACATTCATTCTTCTATTTTACATTCATTTAATAACAAAGCCAAATTTACTATACGAAAATTTGAACTAACAATTCACATTTGAATAATTCTAGAAAAGCTATTTATATAGAGGGTACATTGAATATATCAATAAACGTGAAGTGTGACAAAAAAAGTATAAAAAATCTGAGCACACTAAAAGTTTGCAAATAATCAATTAAATTTATGTTTGATTGTACATCAGTATGTGTGTCTGCTTATTTTATAAAATTACTTGCCCAGTCTTAGATTTTCACTCTGCTGTGCTTTCAATGTGGAGAACGATGTAAGTTTTCTACATGCCGAGTTATACCCTTTACTTAAAAAATAAGTTAAAGGGGATATTGTATTCGTTGCAATGTAAATAACAGGGAGAAGGAAGCATCTGCTACCCTATAAAGTATATATATTTTTGATCAGCATCAACACCCTAGCCGATATAGCCATGTCCGTCAGTCGTCCGTCAGTACGCAACAAAATCGGACAAATAGGTGGTAATGGCTGATTTAAAATTCAGGCAATGAAAGTGCCTAAGGGAATGCAATCAAAAATATTTTACATTTATTTAAATAGCAACGGGAAGAAAAATTGCTGTAGATAGCTGTAAACTTTTTTGCTAAAGAACACAGGTAAAAAGCTACAGGTGAAATAAGATTTTTTTTCCCACGGTTTGGCGATTTAAGAAAAATCTGTGCTTTAAATCACTTTTTAATATGTTATATGTTGTAGAAAATTCAATTCCGCGTTTTTTGACATATAAAACATATCTCTCAAAATTCGTTTGGGCAAGATATTACCTGTTGACTGAATATACTTTTTACCTTTACACTTCTGCATGTACATATGCAGTATGTACACTGCTTGCAGCGCAATGCGGAAATAAACTGCTTGCAAGTGGTGAATTCTTTTTGCTGAAGAAAAACCATATTATAATTGCGATTAGAGTAATATCGGTATATATTTAGGGTTACTATTCATGATTTAGTCGAATATTAGTCGATATTACCTCTTAATGAATATATACATTTTACTTAGAATTGGAATAGGACAGCAGCAGCAAAGTGTCATAGCAGCTTGTGTGTTTGTAAAGGGAACCAGTGTTGCCAGACAGTTTGTTTTAGCTTGTACAAACAAACAAAGTTGACAAAGTTATACTGCCGAAAAAAAAATTAAATTTCAAAATTTCAAAAAAAAAAAATTAAATATCAAAATTTCAAAAAAAAAAATTAAATTTCAAAATTTCTGATGTCTTTTTCAAAAATTTCTGATATCTTATAAAAAAACCTCTTTACGACGTAAAAGTCTAGTGACGAAAACAGTTATATGCCCCAAAATTTCTGATATCCAATTTTGTGACGAATAATATTAAGTTTTACATATAAATTATTTTAAAAAAAATTTTTGCATTCGGCACTGCGCAAAACAGTGAGTTTTATAAAGAATTGAGACATTTTAGCGCAATGTGCCGAGTGCCAATAATTTATATGTAAAACTTAATATTATTCGTCACAAAATTGGATATCAGAAATTTTGGGGCATATAACTGTTTTCGTCACTAGACTTTTACCTCGTAAAGAGGTTTTTTTATAAGATCTATTTTACATAGAAACCTATCAAAAACATTTGTTTGGCACAAATAAATGTACATTTTAACGAACACATTTTATCAAATTTTACATTCATTCTTCTATTTTACATTCATTTAATAACAAAGCCAAATTTACTATACGAAAATTTGAACTAACAATTCACATTTGAATAATTCTAGAAAAGCTATTTATATAGAGGGTACATTGAATATATCAATAAACGTGAAGTGTGACAAAAAAAGTATAAAAAATCTGAGCACACTAAAAGTTTGCAAATAATCAATTAAATTTATGTTTGATTGTACATCAGTATGTGTGTCTGCTTATTTTATAAAATTACTTGCCCAGTCTTAGATTTTCACTCTGCTGTGCTTTCAATGTGGAGAACGATGTAAGTTTTCTACATGCCGAGTTATACCCTTTACTTAAAAAATAAGTTAAAGGGGATATTGTATTCGTTGCAATGTAAATAACAGGGAGAAGGAAGCATCTGCTACCCTATAAAGTATATATATTTTTGATCAGCATCAACACCCTAGCCGATATAGCCATGTCCGTCAGTCGTCCGTCAGTACGCAACAAAATCGGACAAATAGGTGGTAATGGCTGATTTAAAATTCAGGCAATGAAAGTGCCTAAGGGAATGCAATCAAAAATATTTTAAATTTATTTAAATAGCAACGGGAAGAAAAATTGCTGTAGATATTTTGGACGGCAATGACAATTATGAAAGGGTTAGGGAAATTAAAGCTGAAATACGAAAATAAATGTTTTAGAAGACTGAGATAAAAAGAGCTGATCATGGTTGAGTTGCAGTTTAAGAAATATAAATAAATAGTAACATTCAAATTTTAATAACTGTTCTGCTAGCCACCTAATATCAAATTGTCTAAGAGAAATAGTTTTTAACTTTCTATTACTATATCCATTTTTTAAATTCAAGAAATAAAAATCTAGCCAGGGTTCCCGAAACTGATTAAGATTTGCTTAAATATAATAAAAATCTAAAACGAAAATATTTCAGGAATGCCCCTACTATTTGTTTTTATAATGGAGACTGTCGATGATAAAGGCTGTTACAGTCCACAACACTTTCGTAACAATAGAATGCAAGTTCTCGGAACAGACAAGTTCCGGGAATTCGGGTAGACTACCCAGTTGTACAATCCTATTACAATATTCTCTTTGAGGCTTATTGAGAAATCATGAAAACCATTAATGGAGCGTGATATAAATATCTTATAAAAAAAACCTCTTTACGAGGTAAAAGTCTAGTGACGAAAACAGTTATATGCCCCAAAATTTCTGATATCCAATTTTGTGACGAATAATATTAAGTTTGACATAAAAATTATTTTAAAAAAAATTTTTGCATTCGGCACTGCGCAAAACATTGAGTTTTATTTGGTATGAAGAATTGAGACATTTTGGCGCAATGTGCCGAGTGCCAAAATTTTTTTTAAAATAATTTTTATGTCAAACTAAATATTATTCGTCACAAAATTGGATATCAGAAATTTTGGGGCATATAACTGTTTTCGTCACTAGACTTTTACCTCGTAAAGAGGTTTTTTTTATAAGATATCAGAAATTTTTGAATAAGACATCAGAAATTTTTAAATCGCAATAAATTTTTAGAGTATAACCTTGTTAAAAGGTGCTTCTTGTTTGTACAATCTAGAACGAACTGTCTGACAACACTGGTTCCCTTTACAAACACACATGCTGCTATCACACTTTGCTGCTGCTGTCCTATTCCAATTCTAAGTAAAATGTATACATTCAGTTAAGAAGTAATATCGACTAATATTCGACTAAATCATGAATAGTAACCCTAAATATATACCGATATTACTCTAATCGCAATTATAATATGGTTTTTTTGCCGCAAAAAGAATTCACCACTTGCAAGCAGTTTATTTCCGCAATGCGCTGCAAGCAGTGTACATACTGCATATGTACATGCAGAAGTGTAAAGGTAAAAGGTATATTCAGTTGATGGGTAATATCTTGCCCAAACGAATTTTGAGAGATATGTTTTATATGTCAAAAAACGCGGAATTGAATTGTCTACAACATATAATATATTAAAAAGTGATTTAAAACACAGATTTTTCCTAAATCGAAAAATAGTGTAAAAAAAATCTTATTTCACCTGTAGCTTTTTACCTGTGTTCTTTAGCAAAAAAGCTTACAGCTATGCTCAAAATACCTTTCCAACGATATATAAACCACATCTGTAGCTTCTATAGTTTGGATGCTAAAGGGGTTTTAATTTTAGCGGTTTTTAGCGATTTCCCGCTAAACTAGCTTTTTTTCGAAAAAGTCGTAGAACAAACGTTTCTAGATTTTTGATCGGGAACAAGTCCTCATTCAAACTTTTAAGCTAAATCAACGATTTGATCCAAACAAACAAACAAACAAACAAACAAACAAACAAACAAACAAACAAACAAACAAACAGACAAACAGACAGACTGACTTTTCATCTCGTTTTGAGAAGGGCATCAAAAATTTCAAAATTAATTATCTTCTTAACCAGTGGTCGGATTTTGATGATCGAGGTGTCATTCGACGCGTATTTTTGATAAGAACAGTAAAAAATTAAAATAAATTTCAAAAAGGCTCCAATGGCTCCAGTTGCTCCAATAACTTAAATTTTTCCCCTTCCACTAACACCTGTTTATCTCACGAACCAGGTGAGTTTCCAAAAGTCTTAGTATGCACATTTGTAAGTTTAATTGATACCTTTCGATCGGTATATAACTCGACCTGATCGGACAGTCATAGCAAATTTTCCATTCTTCCTGTGTATATATGCTAGTCGCCTTCGCACCCTTCGTGCTGCTTTCGTCACTAGCGCGGACTGCCGTCCGCAGTGATACATTTTTGTAAATCACAAAATCGAAATAAATACGTGTTGTAATGGCAGTCTTTAAGTTAAAATCGAAGCAAATAGTTGCCATTAAAGCAGACCCAAATTACAACTCTCGGTGCCTTATGCCCTTTGTAGAGTCCCAGGCAACTTCTGGGCTTCCTCTGTGCACTATGCCCAAGTCGAGCTGAGCCTCAACGCCAAAAACTGAACTGAAAATCCATCAACCATAAAATCCTCAGTCAAGCGCACAAAGCGAGGGACGCTGCAAGGAGAGGGAATTGGAGGAATTTGAGGAGTTGGAGGCGCCTCCCGTTGCCCGCAGCTGCCTGCAGCCTCCAGAATTGTGGTGCTGCCTTAAGGTCATTAATCTTCAATGAAAGTCGTTTAATTTATTTGGTTTTAATTTAAATTTTGGTTCTACGATTTATTGGCCTAACTTTGACGTTGCCATACGAGTCAACCGCAATTGTTGTGTAACGATCCTTTTTGCTCAGGCCGGGCTAACTCGGTCGGCGCTGTGGGAACGTGCAACAAATTTACAAGTTGCAGTTTTGCGAATAAATAAATAGGCAGAATAAATTCAATTTCAATGATTTATTGGCGGCTCCTGGCCTACTCTAACGATTTCAGCTTTGATTTTATATAATACGATGTTTGTTGATGCCGGGGTCGTCTCGTGGTTGTCGTCCTCCTGGATTCGTTGGGATCCGTTAGGGATCCTTCACTGGAGTCGTGGCCGCTGCGTCTGCTCCCGGAACTGGTCCGCCGGGCGCCTGCTAGGCTCTTCTGCCCGTCGTGCTGGTGTGCGTCTGTGTGTGTCTGTGATGGCTACAGCCAAGACACCTGGAACCGATCCTGCGTCCGCGAGGATCGCCGAGATGAATCCTGCGACCGCAAGGACGTTTTCCCCCTGGACTCGCTGTCGCGGAGACCACTAAAACTAATCCTTGCTACCGCAAGGAGAATACGTAGGTCCTGCGTCCGCAGGAGTTATGTTCCCGGCCCTGGTTCCACCCCTAGGGCGCACTAAAAGTTTTTGGCCGCGACCACGGAGCTATATTTTAAGCCCTGCGTATTCGCAGAACTGTTTAAACCTAAAGATCCGGGTGACCACCAGGATTGCTGATATTATCCTTGCTGCCGCAAGGATTGATGCTAGATCCTTGCTACCGCAGGTGTGTTGAATCCTTGTTACCACCAGGACTGCTGAGAATGTCCTTGTTACCACAAGGATTGAGGACTTGATCCTTGTTACTACTAGGATAGCTGGGGAAATCCTTGTTACTATAAGGATTGTAGGACTTGATCCTGGTTACTACTAGGATTGCTGGGAGAGAGTCCTTGTTACTCTAAGGACTGTAGACTTGATCCTTGTTACCACAAGGAGTGCTGGGAGAGAGTCCTTGTTACTATAAGGACTGTTGACTCCATCCTTGTTACCACAAGGATGGCTGGAAGGACTCTTGGGACACCAAGAATTGTTGCTCGCACCTGTGAACACTAGGAGGGCTCATTTGCATAAGCTCCCGAGTCAGCAGTTGCATGCGCTTTTATAGCTGCCAGCTGCGCAGCTGCTCTGCCGACGTCGCTGCTTAGTTCATTCCAACGATGTTTTATGCAGTGGCCGCTGCTCTCTTGTTAGCAACGTTCGCTCAATATGCGCTGCTCGCTCAATATGCGCCGCTCGCTCGCTCAATTGCTGTTGAGTTAACGGTGCCCGAGCTCGCAACAATGTTTTGCCAGAATTCTCTGTTGCTATGCCGATTTTCGCAATTAACGGCGCGGCCCAGGGGCGTCGTCGGTATGAAGTGTTGTGGGGAACAATTATGTTCCTCACAGTTGTTGCCGTTGGAATTATTGTTGTTGGCTAATTACAATGTGGAACACGCAACGGGCAGTTGAAGATACACTGACGTCTGTAAATAAATTATTAATCTTAAATTAAGAAGATTCGGTTTCCATGTACCCTATGTAAAATGTTGAGCGTTTGCGAAGTTCATTTGAATCTTTAAGCAAAGAGTATCATTAATTCAATAAATTAAATTAAATAATTATAATTATTTATTTATGTTTAAATAGCGATTCCAGAAAAATAAGTCATAGTTTTTTATTATTATTGTTATTAATGTAATACATTTCAAAGGACTTAATAGTCAAAGTTCTGGAAATTCTGGAGATTAAAATAAAATTTACAATGATTGTAATATATAAATATTGTCCTATTATATTAACAATATATTTACCTTATACTACCCTACAAAAGCAATAAATAGATAGAGCTCATTACAATCGATTCGCAATGTTGCACAAAAGGAAATCCGCCAGTCACTTGGTTACGTTAAGCATACGCCCTGTTTGTCGACGTGTATGCATGTATGTGTGTGTGTATGTATGTCTGTGAATGTGTGTGTTTGGCCTGGCTTTTTGTTGGCTCACGTTAAATATAAATATCAATTCCAATTGGCTTGGACTATCAAAACTAAATGTGAATATTGTGCTTTGGTTTGATTGCCAAAGTAAAACCACATTATGTATGGAAGGGGAGAGAGCAGAGAGCGAGGCAGGGAGTGGAGCAAAGATTGTCCCGCCTCGCCACCATAATTGTGCCCCAAGCGCGCCACAACGCCCTCAAACAAAAAAAGTTGGCGCTGCTTATCTGTAGCCTCGAATCCGCACAACCAGCAACAGCCCCTTTGGCAGAGCTCCCAAGTTGTTGCATCCCCATCCCCATCCCCATTCCCAATCCTCCACATCGTTGTGGTTATAATTTTGTGGTCTTTTCCATTTTGCGGTCAACTCCAATTGGGATTTAATTTGTACTTCTTTGTTGTCGCTCGCTCGTACTTTATTGTATGCCAGGCCATACCAGTAACAACAAGAAACAACAGCAAGAATAACAACAACCAGCAACAACAATACATGACAACAATGCGCCTTCGATGCTTGCCATCATTTTTGGTCCCTATCGTCGTTCTTCCTCTCTCTCCCACCCTTGCCCCACAAATTCCACCCCTAACAACAAGCGCGATTTTGAGTTTGAGCCTCGAACCGAAAATTCAATTTTTGTTTGCAAGCGCCCTCTGTATGTGGGTGTTCTCTCTGTATGTGTGTGGGTGTGTATGTGTGGGTGTGTTGTGTGTGTGTGTGTCTGGAAATGCAAACCGAGTTTATCCACTCGAACTGTTAATGGACATTTTGTATTTTATTTAATGTGAAAAGTTTTTGTTGAATATTTTTGTCCCCGGCCACATTGTGCGCTTCTCGCATTTGGCATTCGAGGCTATCGCAATCGCTGTTGCTGCCAATTCTCAGTGGCCCAAAGAGAAAAAGTTTGTATTGTAATATTTTAATATTGTTGGCTTGTAATTCAAGCGATTTAATTAGCTATTAGAGTAGGTATTCTTGTTGTTGTTGAAATAGCTAAAGATTGCTGCACTTAGAAACAAATTAGAGCAATCTTCTTTTTAAAGTCGATTGGTGGCAGGGGGGAGACAGAGGCGAAAATGTTAGCCAATTTTGTGGTGGCAATGGAGAATAATTGCGGAGACGAGCAGATGTTATTTAAATACGCTAACGTTATCGATGAATGCTGAAGAAGCTATTGGTTGATAATTAACTGGAAAGAGAGGCAATTAATCGAAATATAGAATTTACTTATAATAAGTAGTTATACTCTACTTTTTAGCTCTACTTGTTAGCCGAGTTGCTTGAAACTAGAATTTTTCGTTCCCTTTGTTCTCTTTAACATTTTCTTATGCCAGTCTAAAACATACTTCAAATAGTTAAATTAAAGTTAAGAAAAAAGTTTTCCTATAGTTACATTTCTTTTTTAAGAACTAGTGAATGAAACTTTTAGTTCACTTAGTTTTTAGTGCTTATTTCTGTTTTAGTCGTTTACGATTAAAACCCCATCATTTATTAATTTATTAAAAGAAATCGCTATCTTTATTTTCTCCTGATACTACTCAATACCTTTTTTAATTTTTGCAAAAATGTATCAGTTGTTTCAGTTCCATTTTCAATCAATTCTTTCAAGATTTCACATTATTCTCTTTTGCAACTCTAGTCTAATCTCAATCGAGCAATTTCCTTGTAGAATGTAGATTTTTAAAGATAACAATTGAACGGAAGAGTTGATTTTTTAATTTTGAATAATGAAACCAACTATATTTGAGTTATTGTTTGTTAAATTTGGTATAATTATATCCAGCTTTTCTTCTATTCATTCGTTTCCTTAAATTATTTATGAAGCCGGAGGCAAAACTTGATACCAAAATAACGAATTTCTTTTCTGCTAGAAACTGCCTATGTAAATTTCAAGTAATTATAAAGTAAATTCCAATCTCGAAAGCAATAAATTCTTTGTAGATACATATACTTGTATGACCGCACATTTTCTCGTCGTCAACCTGTGAAAGTTCGCTGACAAATTTGACAGCTTTTGGGTTGTCAACACAGTTTACAGGAGGCAATGGGTGAGGGAAACGGAAGGGGAGGGGAAAGTGGGTGCATAAAGGTTAGCCACCAAAATGCAACCATGTGTGTTAGGCAGGCAGGAAAATCAAACATTAACAAGTTGTTGGGTAATCCTGAAAGTCGCCTAGTTTACTGCGCCCTTCCGCCTGGACCCCGCCGCCTTTTCGTTCCCCCTTTGCTATAGCTTGACTTACAGGCAAATAAACACGCTGAAATTTTAATAAGCCAGCCTAAAAGCAGGCAACGGCATTTGCCAGCCAATTTGCAAGTGCAGTTGACGAAGACGAAAAGTGCCAAAGGATGAGGATGAGGCTTAGAGGTTGTGGTGACGTTGTCAACGCTGCAGGGCACAGATTCAGGCTGAAGAGAGGCTCAGGATCAGGCTGAGGCTCAGCTGCTGGGCGCTTTTAATAAGGTGCCAGCCACAAATTTTCGCGAGGACGACAAGGACAAAGGAGATGGAGAAAGGGAGGAACACGAAAGCGACGACTTCGTTGCATGATTTGTTGCAGTCCAAATTAGAAAAGTCGCAAAGAAAGGCAAAGCAAGCACTGCTGTCAGCCAGAGAAATGCCACAGCAGGAGATGCAAGAGGAAGGGTGAGAGCAGTGGCAGTAGCAGAGGAAACGGGAACTGGAAACTGCGCCGAAAATCAAGTGTCACGTGATACATGCAATGCAACAACCACGTGCAGCAATAAATTGCTTGTGCCGAGGCGGCAACAAGAGCTGCCAGAAGAACTTGCTGCAAGTGTATGTGTGTGTGTGTGTGTGTGTTATGTTACTAATTATCTGATGGATTAGCTTAATTGGTAACAAGTGCACTTGCAGCCACACTTCACTGCGACTCTGCGGCCAACTACTCGAAAGTGGTATTAGCCTACTTTTTTGGGCGGCTCGGCACAAATTTTCGGATACCCTCTCAGATGTGTGTGTGTGTGTGTGTGAGTGAGAGATTGTTTCTGAGGGCAAGGAGAAAGTGTGAGTCACTGAGTAGATGAGTATACAAGTATATGAGTATACGAGTATATGAGTATACGAGTATATGCCCTTCAGTTTCATTCATCAACGATTGTCTGGTGAATCATTAGTGAATGTCTCCCCATGCTTGGTGAATCATTGACGATTTTGTATGAAAATCGTTGGTGAATTTAACATTGTGAGTTCATACAATCGACGAAAAGGGAACTTTCACCAGCGATTCCCTTGCGTTTCATGGGAGGTAAACCTTGGGGAACTCTGCCGAGAAATCCTCAATGATTCCCTAACGATTCTTAAGCCATTTTCGTTAGGGAATCTTCCATGAATTTTGCGGAAAATTCCCCAATGATTCCCTAACGATTCCTAAGCCATTTTCGTTAGGGAATCTTCCATGAATTTTGCGGAAAATTCCCCAATGATTCCCTAACGATTCTTAAGCCATTTTCGTTAGAGAATCTCCCATGATTTTTTCTAAAAATTAACCAATGATTCCCTAACGATTCTTAAGCCATTTTCGTTAGGGAATTATATAATTTTACACAATAAATTAATACATACGTAATTATAAATTTAATTTATTGTATTATATACAACGGTGGCCAAAAGTATTTTAGCCCCATTTAAAGTTAGTTTTTGTCATATTTTGAATTTAGTAAATGTAAAGTTTGGCATCAACGGAAAGGTCTTTTGAATTCCTTTTGAATGATACCAAACTTTCCTTAGCTCGAGTTAAAGTAAAAAAAGTTTGGTATCATTCAAAAGGAATTCAAAAGAATTTTCCGTTGATGCCAAACTTTACATTTACTAAATTCAAAATATGACTAAAACTAACTTTAAATGGGGCTAAAATACTTTTGGCCACCGTTGTATATAATACAATAAATTAAATTTATAATTACGTATGTATTAATTTATTGCGTAAAATTATATAATTCCCTAACGAAAATGGCTTAAGAATCGTTAGGGAATCATTGGGGAATTTTTAGAAAAAATCATGGGAGATTCCCTAACGAAAATGGCTTAAGAATCGTTAGGGAATCATTGGGGAATTTTTAGAAAAAATCATGGGAGATTCCCTAACGAAAATGGCTTAAGAATCGTTAGGGAATCATTGGGGAATTTTCCGCAAAATTCATGGAAGATTCCCTAACGAAAATGGCTTAGGAATCGTTAGGGAATCATTGGGGAATTTTCCGCAAATTTCATGGAAGATTCGCTAACGAAAATGGCTTAAGAATCGTTGGGGAATCATTGGGGAATTTTCCGCAAAATTCATGGAAGATTCCCTAACGAAAATGGCTTAAGAATCGTTAGGGAATCATTGAGGATTTCTCGGCAGAGTTCCCCAAGGTTTACCTCCCATGAAACGCAAGGGAATCGCTGGTGAAAGTTCCCTTTTCGTCGATTGTATGAACTCACAATGTTAAATTCACCAACGATTTTCATACAAAATCGTCAATGATTCACCAAGCATGGGTAGACATTCACTAATGATTCACCAGACAATCGTTGATGAATGAAACAGAAGGGTATCTACTCGTATATCGTATACATATGTCAATCGGGAATTGCAGAAAGAGCTTAAAATAATGATCTTACATTAATGGAGAAACTGAGTTACATTTTTTGTGTAAGGTATGCCATAAAAAATTCTCTTTAAATTAAAAACAAGTACAGAGGCACACATAAATATTGGCACAGCAAGCTATTTTACATTTGAGGCTAATTTGCGCCGATATGGCTACCATATTCATATGCAGCATATTTTTCCTTGACAAACTAACTCATTTACTACTAAAATCAGAAAAAAAAATTTTAAAATTATGCTTCAATTATTTTATTTTATTTTAAAAACAAAAAAAGGTCACTTTTTCACTGCACAAAAGTTTTGGCACACTTAACTTATAAACTAAAAAAAACTTAAAAATATAACAAATTAATATTTCGTTGGTAAGCCTTTTTGCCTAATCACGGCCTCTAAGCGTCTTGGCATGGAAGAAACTAGTTTTTTCGTTGTCTCCACTCCAATATTCTGCCATTCTTCGAGTAGAGCTGTTTTTAGCTCATTTTTTGTAGAAATTGCCCGTTTTTTCACCCTTCTGTCGAGCTCATCCCACAGATGCTCAATAGGATTGAGGTCTGGTGACTGCGGGGGGTGTGGCAAAACGTGTGCCACATTATAGGCTAGCCACATTTTGACGTCGTGGGCCGTGTGCTTAGGATCGTTGTCCTGTTGAAATGTATAGTTTTCTGGCAAGCTTAGCTTTTGGGCACTTTTTTTTAGATTTTGCTTTAAAATATCCATGTAAATTAGTTTGTTCATTATTCCCTCAATGAACACCAGCTCGCCGACGCCAGCAGACGACATGCAGCCCCACACCATTACTCCCCCGCCACCATGTTTCACTGTTGGTGCAAGATTTTTTTTTTCAAATGCTGTGTTTGGTTTTCGCCATACAGATATCCTGCCATCTGAGCGGAAAATATTGAACTTGCTCTCATCTGTGAAGAGCACTTGGTCCCAGAATGAGGCTGGCTTGCTCTGAAACTCCTTTGCAAACTCCAAGCGCTTCTTTTGGTTGACGGAAGAGATATATGGCTTACGTCTAGCAACACACGAGTTGTAGTCAGCTTCGTGCAGCACTCTTCTGATGGTCATCGGGTGCACATCCTTTCCAAACTCTTCCTTTACCTCAGCGGCAATCTGTGTCGATGATATCCTGGGATCCTTCTTAACTTTTTTTACTATTTTAACGTTTTCCTGGTCGGTTAAAATCGACGGCCGGCCTTTGCGCTGCGCAGTTTTCAGGTTTGACGCTCCTTTGAAGCGTTTTATAATGCTTCTTATTGTAAAACGGCTTCTATTCATCATCTCTGCAATCTCAGCATACGAACTGCCTTCATTATGCATATGTAGAATGATTCTTCTTTCTGCCTCGGTTGTTTCTTTTTGTTTTGGTGGCATTTTTGTCAAAAATCAACGAACTTTTAAAATTTTAGTCTCAAAATTGCGAAAATCATACGAAAAGTAAATTTATTTGGAATAACGGTAGATAGTATCATACGTTTTTGTCAAAAGTGCTGCCAGACTTGTAATATTTTTAAGTATTTTTTAATTTATAAGTTAAGTGTGCCAAAACTTTTGTGCAGTGAAAAAGTGACCTTTTTTTTGTTTTTAAAATAAAATAAAATAATTGAAGCATAATTTTAAAATTTTTTTTTCTGATTTTAGTAGTAAATGAGTTAGTTTGTCAAGGAAAAATATGCTGCATATGAATATGGTAGCCAAATCGGCGCAAATTAGCCTCAAATGTAAAATAGCTTGCTGTGCCAATATTTATGTGTGCCTCTGTACATATTTCTCTTTGTAAACTGAAATTATTATTAAGTAGGTCAATTTAAATTTGTAATAAATAAGATTTATTCTCCAGTGTTTATGACAAACGTTAAATTGCCATAAGTTTTTAATGCAGGGCTCGGCACCAACACAGTCATATGTTTGTATTACGTTAGTGTGCATTTTTGGTCGCCTAACAGCGGAATAACAGCGACGTAACAGAAATCAGTCGTAGCAGTGACGCAGTGAAAACTGTACGTGTGCGGCAGCGCAGCAGCAGCGCACATTTTCTATGCACACGAAATAGGGTCACACCGAGCCCTGTTTTAAAGAAAGGCCGTATTTAGAAAAGTGGCTAATCCAATTTATGGATCGAGTTGAAAAAAAATAGAGCTGTCGACACATTGTCGAAAGAAACAAATTTAATTTAAGTACTTGAAAATCGATTTATCGATGTATTTTTACATCACTACTAATGAATGAGCTTTATTAATAAATGAACAGATTTCTTCACATTGATCCTCATCTTAGTTATATGTTATGATCCGACTTGACTATCGCAACCAGATATCGATTTGCCGGCTAGCTATCGGCATAACTCAGGGATGAGTCGACCTCGATACCTGGCGAGTCGGGTAACAAAATATTTATATTTTTACTTTTGGAAATAAATACTCGGACTGGTTTCTCAACACCTAAACGGACAATCTGCTGGCAAGGATTTGGTGGACAAATGGCATTATCCACATGTACGACGCCCTCCCTACCTATAGTCGGCTTTCAATATTTGTGCCGACTCCCTAATCCACACTTCACCCGACCTACCACATACCCATCTCACCCTAATAAATAAATTAACAAATCATTTTCGTTTCACGCATTACAATATTTAATTATTAATAGTTATTTTCCCTAACATTTTACATAATGTATTTTATTTACATTTAATTGATAGTTTTTCGCCTACCTAACCAACTATCGCACGACACCTATCAGAATCGAACTTTCTGGCAGCCCTGTTGCAATGTGTGCGAAAAAACGTAAACAAAACAAACTGCTAGCCAATAAATACAAATAAATAAGGGTAGTGACATACCTGTTAAATAATGATTAGTAATCATAATCATTAGTAATTAGATTATTTTTATTTAAAAGTCGAACTAATGATTAAATTACGATTACTTTCGGTTTTGCCCAATTATTTAATGATTACGATTACCAAAAATCAAAAAAAAAATCGAAGATTATTACAATTATTCAAAAAAATCAGAAATAATCAAAAATAATCAAAAATAATCGTTTTGATTATTTCTGATTTTTTCCTGAGCTTGCTTTTTGTACTGGTTGAATAAAGCCCTTACATATTCCATGAAAAACTGCAATAAGGGCATTACTTGTACTTGTACAATCACTTGCATGAACTTACTGCTTATGTACATAGTCGGCAAGTCTTTTTTTGTGCGGATATTAATCCAACCACTAGAATATCTTGTTTTCGAGCTTATACGCCATAAATGTGGACCTCTTGAGCGGAGCTCCTGTTCCGCCATCAATACTTATCAAATATTATTACACGTTTCGATGATTCAAAAAAACCAAAAAAATAAATCACTTTTTACACATTTTGAAAAAAGTCTTCGCACATCAGGAGAATCGAACCTCAACATTGAAAGTTCGGAGTTTAACAGGTCGTCAACTCTAACTACTGAGCTACGGAATTATTCTAGCTGCTTCCTGCTTTTTTCTAAATTTAATGGTTTTAGACAGCACAAAAAGCAACTATAATCTGAAGCTTTGGCTACTTTGATTGTGAAAATTGAAAATAATTTGGTTTTTTTTACTAAAAAATCATGAATAATCTAAAAAAGCTAAAATAATCAGAAATAATCAGGAAAAAATCAGAAATAATCAAAACGATTATTTTTGATTATTTTTGATTATTTCTGATTTTTTTGAATAATTGTAATAATCTTCGATTTTTTTTGGATTTTTAGTAATCGTAATCATTAAATAATCACAAATTTTTCAACAAGGAATTATATAATCACTACGATTATTTCCAAAAATAATCTAATTGATTAGTAATCCTAATCGAAATTTAACAGGTATGGGTAGTGTATAGGTACAATTTATGTCTGGTAAGTACACGTGCAGTCCATGGCCGTGCCTATATAAATGTCAATTTTCTTAGGTGACTGCGAGATGTCGAGAGAAGCTGCAGCAGGTTGCCGCTGCCTGGAGGCCGTGGCTGAGGGAAATGGCTGTGGCACTTGACGCGCTTATGGCGTGAAGCTGTGCCAAGTTGAACTAGCAGGAACGGACTCACTCGTGCTCCTTGTTGTGTGATCTGTGTGAGTAGCTGTGCCTCGGTGTTGCTCAGTAGGTTGCTTCAATAGCCGAGTCTCGTCTGTCCGGATCCCTCTCCGTGTGTTGTGTGCTGTGTAGTGTCGCTGTTGGCTGCGTATATGCGCGTTAATGCGTAGCTGCTGCACGAAAAATAGTCTCCCTCCAACAGCAGCCACCACGCGATCCTCCTCAAATCAGACAGCTTTTTTTCCTCCTTCCTAACCTCATCAACTCCTGTCATCTCCTCTTTTCTCATTCCTATCCGTATTTATGTTTTGGTCGACGCTGATAGGTGGAGTTCTCTCCGATGGCGACTATCATTATCGATAATATCGATAGATCAGCGCCGACCCTAACATATACTTATTAAATATTAAGTAAATGCTGGCTCTTGTGAATAGAAAAAATCACAGAGTTATTTATCTTATTCTTATAAAAGTCTATGCATGAAATGTTTTTGTGGTATGTGGAAACTCAAAACATCGAATTTACTTAATCTTCTTTTTATTCAAACTAATTTCACCACAAATTAATTCATAATTTGAAAGAGTTGACCTTTTATTTTAAAATATCCCAAAAAAAATGTCCCGTAATGTAGATTAACATAGGCGGCAATCACAACGCGCTGTTAATATCTATGTTAACATATTCTAACTTTGGATTTTCGATGCTAATTTCTTACTCAAGTTTTAGCTAAAAAAAAAAATCAAATAAATGCTGTTGCGGCCATTTTTAATTGAGCTGTAAATCTTTTGACTAAAATCATCTTATGTTTACAGGAGGCAAGTTCGTTTGGATCGTCAGCAAGGATACTCGAGATATTCACCGATGGCTGCAATAAAATCCTAAGTTTATCATGTGTAAATTGCAATAATTGTCTTGTGTGCAACTTTTATTTTAAATTTATGCGCGCCCAGAAATAATAAAAAAGAGACTGTTATGGCAATCGAAACGTTTGAATTTGTATTTGATTTGATCATGGGGAAACGGCTTTTCAGGAACTTTGTACATAAAGAGTACATACAAACATATAAAACAACTCAAGCCAAACGGAGATATTTAAGACGACGGAAGCTGTTGGATGAAACTGGCACACAAACCCCATAAAACAATAAAACAGATGAAAAAGAAGAGAAGATAAAAAAAATCGCACTCCTAATGCTGCCGGCGGCGCCATTCGCTGCTGTTGCTCTGCCCGCAAAAGGAAACTGAAACTCAACGCAACTGTGACGCAATTCAATCACGTTGAACTATCTGCACTGCTCTTCAATACACATGTAATGAGTACAGACACACACACATACATATGTACATACACTCCTTTGGATGTATTTGGAATTGCGATTGTCTGTTGTGATAACATACCAAGTTTATAAGGCAGGTAAGCCTGATTTAACCAAATCCGTAGGACTTGCTATAGTTCTTATACTTTAAATGACAAATAATGTATGTGGGTTAATTGATTTTCTAATAAATATATGCGATTACAAAGTCAGGTTTATATGAAATCGTGTTTAAATACAGTTTTAAATTGATTAAAGATACATTTAAAAACTATTTAAACACGATTTCAGATAAACTCGACTTAAGCTGCCGTATAAACTTGGAATGGGTTTGCACCAGGGATTAAAACCCTAACCGAAACCGTAACCTTTAACCGGTCAAAACCGATTGAAATTGTAAACCGTAACCGAAACCGTAACCGAAAAAAAAAATTTTCATCTGACCGAAACCTTTAAACCGAAACTCTGAAAACCGAAATAACCGTTTGGTAACCGTTTCATTTATAAGGGTTCATTTCGGTTTTCCATACATGCAAAAAAAAAAAAATTAAAGCAAGATGCAAAAAAAAATTCGAATTTTATTGTCTTATGCATGTCCACACATGCATATAAACATACAGTGAAACAATAAAGTAAGTATGCAGTTGACAATACAAACTTTAGGCAATGAAAAAACATAACTACAATGCATTAAGATCAAATGAGTAGATATATTTCAGAAATATAAATTATTAACTTTATTTAATTATGTTATGTTTTTTCTTTTTTCATTACTAACTTTATTTAATAATTTATATTTTTGAAATATATCTACTCATTTGATCTTAATACATTGCAGTTATGCTTTCCTATTTCCTAAAGTTTGTATTGCCAATTGCATACATACTTTATTGATTCAGTGTATGTATGTACATATTATGTTTGTATGAAAGACGCGACGCGTCAAATGTTTTCAAGGCCAAATAAGCAAAATATGCTACAATAACTGTAAACTGAGCAGTTCATCACATGTACGTACATACATACATACATATGCATGCAAAAAGTAACGAAATTTCAATTGTCTCCTCCTCGTTTCTTGGTGACGATCGGCGCTTACTTTTGTGCGCTTGAGTGTGCAAGTGCGAGTGAGACAGCAAACAGTCGAAATCGTACAAGCACACGTCATATGCCGACTCACATATGCGACTGCAGAAATACCCATCATATTTTTTTATTGACATGCATATGTACATACATATGTAAAATATCTGCATTTACATAAGATTATTTATGTTAATCATACATATTAGCTTGATATTTACATATGTTAATACTTATGTAACGATCTAACAATTTGTTTTTATATTTTACATATGTAGGAACATATTAAGTCATAGGGTATTTCACAGTCGCCTTTCGAATAGAGCGTTCTTTCTTTATTTCACGCACATTCCGTTACTTCACATTTTCTGCCTCGCCTGCAGGCTTGCCAATTTAGCTATTTTCCCGACAGATTTAGTGGGTTGCAACTGGCAAATAAATATAAATATAAAAATATGGTACTGTTTTTCATCATTCTGTTATTTAATTTCTTCCTTCCTTCCATTCTAATTCAGAAATAAAATAAAAGTTTGCTAAAAAAAATAGTACCATAATTTTTATTATTTCTTTAAAATTTGACTATTGAAATCTGGCTATTTTTTAACGGACTAATTTTAGCAACGCTGCTCGCCTGCTGAAAGAGTGCGCAACTTCAATCGGAGTTAGTTTTTAAACGAAGAAGACGTGCGCGCAATTAAATAGACAAATATTTTGAACAAAATGCCGCGACCGGAGTCTAATCCGTTTAGAAAGTTCTTTTCGTATAATTTAGAAAAGAACACAAGCTCTTGTTTGGTCGAAAGTGACAATAAACGCTGTGAAAAAGAAATTTCAGTGAGTGAAACTTACGTAGTTGCATACATATGTATGTATGTATGCACATAAATACATTTGCATACATACACAGTTATGTATATACATACACGCATTTGATTTAAGTGACTTGTGATGTGTTTTGCATTATGACTTAATTATTATATTTTTACAAAGAAATTTTTTTTTTGGGGAACCGAAACCGTACCGGTATTTCAAAACCGAAACATATGAAAACCGGTTCACCGTTACGAAACCTTTATTCAAAGATTTTGCGTAACCTATAACCGAAAACCGAAATGCGAACATAACCGAAACCGTAACTGAAACCGTTATTCGTTTCGGTTTTAATCCCTGGTTTGCACTATCGCTATAATTGCTATATTTAGTAGTTTGTTGTTTCATCGTTCGATGCTCTCAGAGCGGGTCAGCTGGAAATTGAGAGAGTAGCAAGCAAGAGATGAGAGAGTTTAGTAAGTAATTATCTCAGAGGCCTGCTGATTTGTGAGCGTGCGCATTTTGGCCGTGACTGATATTAACGGTAGCAGTTAACAAATTTAAATAACAAATTAAGCTGATTTATATACATATTATATAAATAATTTGCAATATACACATGTACTATCACTGCGGACGGCAGTCCGCGCTAGTGACGAAAGCACGAAGACGAAGGGTGCGAAGGCGACTAGCAAATATACACAGAAAGAATGGAAAATTTGCTATGACTGTCCGATCGGGTCGAGTTATATACCGATCGAAAGGTATATATTAAACTTACAAATGTGCATACTAAGACTTTTGGAAACTCACCTGGTTCGTGAGATAAACAGGTGTTAGAGGGAGGGGAAAAATTTAAATTATTGGAGCAAATGGAGCCGTTGGAGCCTTTTTGAAATTTCGTTGAAATCGTTGATTTAGCTTAAAAGTTTGAATTGGGACTTGTTCCCGATCAAAAATCTAGAAACGTTTGTTCTACGACTTTTTCGAAAAAACGCTAGTTTAGCGGGAAATCGCTAAAAACCGCTACAGATGTGGTCTATATATCGTTGGAAAGGTATTTTGAAGGGCTTTTAACCATAGCTGTAAACACAGGTAAAAAGCTACAGGTGAAATAAGGTTTTTTTTACACTTTTTTTCGATTTAAGAAAAATTTGTGCTTTAAATTACTTTTTAATATGTTATATGTTGTGGACAATTCAATTCCGCGTTTTTTGACATATAAAACATATCTCTCAAAATTTGTTTGGGCAAGATATTACCCATCAACTGAATATACCTTTTACCTTTACACTTCTGCATGTACATATGCAGTATGTACACTGCTTGCTGCGTCATGCGGAAATATACTGCTTGCAAGTGGTGAATTCTTTTGCGGCAGGAAAAACATATTATAATTGCAATTACAGTAATATTGGTATATATTTAGGGTTACTATCATGATTTAGCCGAAAATTAGTCGATATTACCTGTTAATTGAATATATACATTTTACTAAGAATTGGAATAGGACAGCAGCAACAAGTGTCATAGCAGCCAGAGTTTTAGAGTACTGATAGCTATTGTGTGTTTGTAAAGGGAACCAGTGTTGCCAGACAGTTTGTTTTAGCTTGCCCAACAAACAAAGTTAACAAAGTTATACTGTCGAAAAAAAAAAATTTTAATTCAAAATTTCTGATGTCCTATTCAAAAATTTCTGATATCTTATAAAAAAGACCTCTTTACGAGGTAAAAGTCTAGTGACGAAAGCATTTTTATGCCCCAAAATTTCTGATTTCCAATTTTGTGACGAATAATATAAAGTTTTACATATAAATTATTTATAAAAAATTTTTGCATTCGGCATTGCGCAAAACAGTGAGTTTTATAAAGAATTGAGATATTTTAGCGCAATGTGCCGAACGCCAAAATTTTTTTTAAAATAATTTTCCTTAGCTCGAGTTAAAGTAGGGAAAGTTTGGTATCACTCAAAAGGAATTCAAAAGATCTTTCCGTTGATGCCAAACTTTACATTTACTTAATTCAAATATGACTAAAACTAACTTTAAATGGGGCTAAAATACTTTTGGCCACCGCTGTATTATTACTACTACTACTACTAATTTATATCTAATATATTTTCCTTATTTTCTAATTTTTTTATTTTGTTTGCATTGTTTTTGTTTGTACTGTTCTTTACGCAATGCAAAGCCTTCGAAAGTGCTTTTTCTGCCGGCTGTGACGAGTCTACCAGTGAAATGGCTTCTGGAATATAGTAGTAGGCAGAAGTCCTAAATCCCAGGCGCCAACGTAGGCCACGCCCACACCCTGAGATTAAGAGTGTCATGCTCTACCGACTAAGTTAGCCGGGCAATACACTAATTGTTGTTCCTTTACAGATCGCTCGCCAGTCATCTACAACCCGAATCCATTGTTTGGTCGCCGCTTCTTGAAGAGCAATGCAGCAACGTGAAATTTTTCCACAGGGGACTCGTACTCCTGAACCGGATGCGTGCTCTCCGTGAAGTTCCTGCACGCTAACAGAACCTTGTCTCCGCCGCCGGCACGCGGCCGATAAAGCGCCTCCACGACTGGATCCGTTTCGGAATCTCTAAAAGGCTGCGGATCGCCTGCTCCTTGAACCTGCCCGAAATTAAACTTCGGGGTCCAAAACTCTTGCCGCCGGCGCCAGTAGAGCCCATTCGCCATCTTCCTCATCCTTGATTGTAAACCAAACAAAGCCTTGGGTCCACTGTCTATCCTCACATGAAACTTACGCGCTCCTTTGATCCCAGGCAACCGAAAATCCTTATCTGGATCTTTCCATGGCTTCGCTAGGGATTCCAAATTTCCTGGACAGCCGCCCGAGAACTGCACCTGTTTCTCACTGGACTGTGGACTTTGTTCCTCCATTTGAGATTTATGCGATGCCCTCAGCTTCCGGTTGTCTTCTTTATCGGCGAGGACGCTCCGAGCTGTTTCCGATGGAAGAGATGGCAGTGATGGCACCGGTCCAAGCACTTGCTGTGCCTTCAGAGCCTCGTTGTGCCACTTATCGACGAGGGACTCTGCTGTTTCTGTGCCAAGGAGAGCTGTAGGAAGTTCCATGAGCGAAGGAAGCTGCTGCTGCTCTGGCACGGGATCCACGGAATACATGCATCGGACAGTTTCCCGGATCTGCGTCATGAAGCTCAGCATTTCTTGCCGGATTATAGCCTTATATTCGGCGAGCTGGGTATCCATCGCCGCCATATATGTCTCCTGTGCCTGGAACATCGCGATGTTTATTGCCGACCTAAGCTCGCTCGGTATTTTAGCTGTTTGTATGTCCATCGTGCTACCTCTATATTTTTCCTATTTCTCTATCACTAAATATTTCATTAATTCCTATAACATGCAACTTGAATAATAAATAACAAAAATAATGACAAAAAAACGACAAGCTATTATATTCCTAATTTCATATGATATCCTATATAATTTATCCTATATAAATAAATATGAAAATAATCCTAAAAATAACTTTTACTTTTATTAATTAGCAAAGAAAATACTACAAAAAAAATGGCCTGTGATGTGCAACAATTACTACAGTAGTAATCGCAAGGTCATTTAAATTGCCTAAGCTAACAAATAAACAAAAAACATCAAAAAAAAAAAAAAAAACAAACTATCGAATAAAGATCAATCACAACAAAAATGGGTGAGATAAATATGGGCAGGTGTGGGATCCGTCGGTAACTATCGTATCCTTCCTGCCAGCAGGCTCCTACATACAATTCGACTTTTTAGACTATGGATTGGTAGTGATACTAGACACTGACACGACTGGACAACAAGCGAACTGGAAAACATACTCCAAGACGTGGACCACAGTCATGACATTGAACAATAACCTACACTAATAAAATTTGAGCTTTCGCAACAACAATGTGGACTTCATCAGGCCTAGGAACGGCAACGCGGCTTTGGACAAGATAATTCCATTCCGGGACCAGCCCCTAGACCTGACTACTCATTATCGCCATCTTTACCCAAACGCTACACCAGACAAACCAACCGTGGCAGCGATAGGCGAGGCTTAAAGGTCCTCCCTACGGTCCAATCAAAGCTGGTTGCCCGATGCACGCCGGGCAAAGATGACGATAGTTTTCTATTTATTTTTAATTTAATTTTAAGCCGCCTGCTTAAAGCGGAACTCTAATCCTTGCATCCTTTTCCGATTGGGCGCCACTTGTTATGATCCGACTTAACTATCGCAACCAGATATCGATTTGCCGGCTAGCTATCGGCGCTACTCAGGGATGAGTACGACCTCGATATCTGGCGAGTCGGGTAACAAACTATTTATATTTTTACTTTCTGGAATAAATACTCGGACTTCGGTTTCACAACACCTATACGGACAAACTGCTGGCAAGGATTTGGTGGACAGATGGCATTATCCACCTCTACGACGCCTTCCCATCCTATAGTCGGCTCTCAATATTTATGCCGACTCCCTAATTCCACACTTCACCCAACCTACCACATATCCATCTCACCCGAATAAATAAATTAACAAATCATTTTCACTTCAACGTTATAATATTTAATGATTAATAATAATTTTCCCTAACATTTTACATGTGGGGTATTTATCCGATAGTTTCGTGCTTTGCCTACTAACAAGATCAAAACTTTCTGGCAGCCCTATTCTATGAGGCGCGAGAATGTAAACAGCTCGGCGAATAATTAATATACAGTGAAAAAATATAATATAATAATAATAATGAAGTGCAAAATATGTGAGTGTGTCTGTGTCTGGTAAGTATATCTTGGGCCTAGCTTCCCTAATGAGCTCTCGTGGGCCAGATTGGCAAAAAAGAATGTCCAGGTAAGTATGTGTGCAACTACGTGTTTATGCACACGCACATATGTGTTTACAATATAAATGAGTTAATAATCGCTTGGTTTACAGGTATGCAAATTGAAGGTGAACAACATAAGTTTCATTGACAAAAATCTGGTGAGATGCTGCGCCTGCGCAAAACAGCTGATTGCTCCGAGCTCTGGACAATGACTGAGGAAATTGTTGTGGCTGTTGGCGCGCCTATGGCTAGGATCGGCGCCAAGGTGCCTGCAGGGACGAACTCACTGGCTCCATGGTGCATGCATGTCTCTCTGCCTGTGGATGCAATCCTGCCTCTGTGTGCCCTCTGCCACTTTAGGTGTTCTCGTTGTCCCTCTGTGTTGTGTGGAGGCTGTGCCTTGTCTCATTCAGTTCCCTCGCTGTATGTTGTTGTGTGCGCGTGAAGAAATACTTGCTGCTGCGTCTTGTGATTATTACGTATGTACAATTGGCGTGTAATTGATGGAGTTTAAATGTATTTCTCTTTACAGATGCTACACGTTTCCGCCCGACGACCCGTTCCTCGCCTCCCAGAGGCAACCACGCGACTCTCTTCCTCAGACCAGACTCAAATCAGACTAGCTTCCTCCTTAACCCAAGAAACTCCTGTCATCTTCCCTTTTCCTATTCCCTCATTCCTATTTGCCATTTTAAATGTTTTGGTCGGCGCTGATAGATGGCGTTGGCAACAGCTGGCGACTATCGTTATCGGATATATCGATAGATCAGTGCCGACCATAACATGGGCCCAGGAACAGCATAATAGAAAAATAAAATATTGGTATCGGAAAATATAAAGAAGGAAGAGAGAGGAAAGAAAAGAAAAAAAAAAATATAGAGACAGGAAAAGGCAAGGAATTTTAATAATTCAAAATGAGCGGTATGTCGTATAACATTGAGAAGCTCGATGAAAATAATTTTAACACTTGGGAGGTGTTGATGAGAAGCGTGCTTATAAAAGACGATTTATGGCCAATAGTGAGCGGACAAATCATCATTAGCGGAGAAGCAACACTTGCAGAACGTGAAGCCTTTAAATTAAAGGATCAAAAGGCGTTAGCTTCAATTTTATTAAGTGTGAAGCCAACGCAGCTGTGCAATATTAAGAATTGCAGTTCTTCAGAAAAAGCTTGGAATATACTTCAAGAAATTCATAAGCCAAGGGGACCGGCTAGGTTGGTACTGTTTCCAAAATTACATAAATTCTTTTTTGTTTTTCATTATTCCAAAATAACTTTCACACTGATTAACATTGGTGCTACCTATGGTCCAAACGAGCATTAATTTTATATTAAATAAATGAAAATTAATTTTTAAGAAGTGAACAAAGTTCCAAATTTAAAAAAATTTCAGGTCTCAGGGGGCTCATTCGTTTTTTTCGGTTATTTTGTCATTCAATTTACTCTGCCTTTTTTGAATGTGAACTTTTCAGTTTAAATTCATTCATTTAATTCATTCATTTCATTGTGAGTCGAGGCTGAACTCATTTAATTCATTTGAGCTTGAATGTCTCATTTGACGTTTTGAATGCAGACCTGTAATATGTATATTGCCTTAACAATTGTTGTGTTTTCCTTTATTGTCATATTCATTCGTCTACTCTTGCAACAGTAAATGCCTTCTGCTAGAGAAGAACGTCAGCCAAATTTTTGTGTCACGCGAAATCACGACTGTGTCGGAATTAACTTTTATGTACGTGCCAACTCATTGCCACACGCTTTCGTGTTCGTGACACGCAAAAAAATTGGCATGTGCACATCACTAAGACGAAAAACCGCGTACTTCGCTCTTCTTCCTTTGCTTTGTGCTTTGTGCGTTGTGTCTTGCAAGTTGCAACGTGCGTGCATATTTTTGTTGTTTTGGCATTAGTTTATCGCAGCGTGGGGCACAAATTTTGAACTTGGGAGCTCTACAACAAAAATTACAACAACAACCCTTTTCGCGTCTACCTACTTTGTCGATCACCCGCGAGCAAAAAAAAGGTCTTCAGCGCGCACACTGCGCCTTTGCAATGTTGTTGTTGTTGTTTTATTGACGGTCATAAATTTGAAGTGTCAAAAATGCCTCGACTCGAGCTGCTTGTGTGCGTTGTTGTTGCTAGCATACTGGCGAGCTGTGTGTGCATTGTTGTTGAGTCGTCTCGAGTCGAGCTGCTTGTGTGCATTTTTAATGCTTTTTATGACGGCCATAAAATGCCTCGACTCGAGCTGCCTGTGTACGACTTGACGGCGCCTACAAATGATGTGAGCTGCCTCATAGCTCCGAGAGCCCATGAAGCAGATGAAGAAAAAATTTTGGCTTTGCTTAAAGAATTCCGGATGGAGGGCGTTTTTGACTATTTGAAGGGTGAGTACGGGTTAAATATTATGTTGTATATTATTTTCAGCTTGTGTAAAGTGAATTTTTGGAGCTCGATTTTTTTGGTTTTGTTGGTGAAGTTTGTGCATCTTTGTACGTGTACATAAGCACAAACACATATTCATACATATGTATGTACAAAAAGTGTTTTATAAATAAAATAAATCATAAATACTATGTATTTAAGTGCTGTGAAAATCAATATCATACAAAATATATGTGTGCATATGTATGTAGTACATAAATGTACATACATGTACATGTCTTTGAAAATTTCTATTGAATGTGAAAATTAATATAATGCATTAGTTATGTGTGTACATGTGTTAATGTACATAAAAAATATTTATGTACATAGATAAGTATATGTATTAGGGCGGGTCAATTTGTTCGGGTCGAAAAAAACGTGAGAATCGTCCACCAGAATCGGATTCTACGATGAATTCTAAGATATTTTCACGAAGAAACTATATGTCTAAAATGAATTCCTAGCCTCCGCTGAGAAGCATGAAGTTTTTAGATTAAGGTATTTTAAGGTATTTTGAGGTATTTAAGGTATTTAAAAAAAAATAACACATTTTCAAATAGTGTTAAGCCTTATTCTGATTCATCTTTTTGCAACAAATCTTATAAATATATTTTTTTTTTAATTAACCAAACAATTTTTTTTGAATACATTGAAATTAGCCGAGGAAGCCATGAACTATGGGTTTTTAAGAAAATTTAGGCAAAAGTCTGTAACTTTCTAACGAAGTGAGATATCGGCCTGAAATTTAAAATATATATTCTTGACATCTAAAAAAAAATGTTTACAACAAAATAAAAGTGGGCGTGGCATCCGAAGGGGCGTTTACTTATTTGATTACATCAAAATAAATACAGTGGAACCACTAAGCAAACAATACATAGAGGCGTCAAACAAGAATTTTTTTGAGCGCAAATGATTTGTATGGCATGCGACCCCAGAGCCTTCGGCAAAAGCCGAACGCTCTTCTCAATAGAACCCAGAGCGAAAGAACGCTACAGAGAGAGAGAGCGCACAGAAAAATGTTCAGTCTTGGATAGGCACCAGAACAGTGAGCACGCTCTGTGTCGCTCTCTCGCTCATTATCATTTGTGTATGTGAACATGCGCACGCTTCTTTGTGTGCGTGAATGTACACATACCAACAGCGTTTTTGCAATGCGGGCTCGATCACCCGATACCCTGTTTTAAATGAAAGCGGAATTTTGTACTATTTTAATAATTACTTATTCAGGCCTGTTCCGGTTTTCACTTTCGGCAAGATTTTGCGAAAGTGAATTTCCCTCACTTGTTCCGGTTTTCACTTTCGGCAAGATTTTGCGAATTGAATTCACTTGACATTGAGCTAGTGAGTTTGAATTCGGAAGGACTAAATCGATGATTTTGGCATGCTTAGCATACAATTAAAGTGAAAACAAAATATGTATAAAATTCTCCAATATTTTAGGAATAATACTACATCATCAGATAAACAAAAAATAATTTATTTGATTTTTATTTCATCACGCCTCAAAATCGATAAGACCTAACCTAACATTTTTGTCGGATTTGCTCGACCTGTTCTAATTTCCGCAAGTATTTGTGAAAATGAATGGGAAGTTTCTTAGAGCTGCCTTTGTAGGTGAGGAAAGTTGTAAATATTATGGTATATATTTAAAACAACAATTCAAGTGCTTTTAAGCATTGCGTAAAATAAAGAGTTCAATTGCTTGTTTTTTAAATGCAAGTTGTGACAAAACTGTTGTTATTTAATGCAAAACAAAGGAGATTATTTTTGTAAACAAACACTGTGCAACAGTTGACAACTCTGCAAAAAAGCGTTGCTCAGCACTGAGAACAACCCGCGCTTTCAAAAATGCAAAAGTTATAACGAAAGTAGGTTTTATCGTTGAAAAATGTTTCCACTTATGATGAAATAAATTTTTAATGAAGTAAATACACATTTTGACAGACGGAAATTCTTTTGACGCAAATCTGTGACGCACTCAGAACATTTTCCAGCACTGTTCTGCTAAAAATTACTCAACACAATGTGGGAGGGAAATTCGGAGGGTAATTCGAAGGAAATGTAGAGGAATTTTAAGGGAAATTCGGTCAAATCTTGCGAATTGAAATTCGCAAAAAACAAGTGAAAACCGGAACAGGCCTGATTATTATTTTTAATTATTTTATTTTATTTTCTATTATTTTAATTATTATTACTTATTATTATTTTTAATTATTTTATTTTATTATTATTATTTTAATTATTTTAATTATTATTACTTATTATTATTTTTAATTATTTTATTTTATTTTTATTATTTTAATTATTAAAACAGTACAAAATTCCGCTTTCATTTAAAACAGGGTATCGGGTGATCGAGCCCGCATTGCAAAAGCGCTGTTGGTATGCGTACATTCACGCACACAAAGAAGCGTGCGCATGTTCACATACACAAATGATAATGAGCGAGAGAGCGACACAGAGCGTGCTCACTGTTCTGGTGCCTATCCAAGACTGAACATTTTTCTGTGCGCTCTCTCTCTCTGTAGCGTTCTTTCGCTCTGGGTTCTATTGAGAAGAGCGTTCGGCTTTTGCCGAAGGCTCTGGGGTCGCATGCCATACAAATCATTTGCGCTCAAAAAAATTCTTTTTTGACGCCTCTATGTATTGTTTGCTTAGTGGTTCCACTGTATTTATTTTGATTAAATCAAATAAGTAAACGCCCCTTCGGATGCCACGCCCACTTTTATTTTGTTGTAAACATTTTTTTTTAGATGTCAAGAATATATATTTTAAATTTCAGGCCGATATCTCACTTCGTTAGAAAGTTACAGACTTTTGCCTAAATTTTCTTAAAAACCAGAGCTCCCGAAAATTGCTCAACCAAATTTTTCTAAGCAGTCTGTTCAGTGAAATGAGCACAAAAATTCATAGAGCAAGAGCAAAATCGAGTGCTCGGGTCTATTTGTTTTTTTGAATTTGCTCATTTGTGCCTATATTGATCTCAAAGTAGGCGATCAAACCCTTCGATAAAAAAACACTTGCTAAGAAACTTGTAAGGGAGACGCTCTGAGCGAGAGCACATTGCGAAAGAGCACTTTGACATTTGGTCTCGAAAAAAATCTTATATGTAAGAATGTATCAGTGAATCAATGAATCAGTGGCATCTATAAAATCTAAAGAAATATATAAATAATAAATCCAGGTAGTTAGTCTGATGCTTACATCATTTATTTTTTAAATATTTTATATTTACAAACTATAAAATCAACCAAAACCAATGCCACAGCTTATTTCAACCACATACTTTCAAGCTGTGCAATTATCCGCTATTGTTTCTTATGCAGGAAAACCACAAACATTGTTTTTAAGTACATATATTATTTATTGGTCTGCATTTAATTTTACTAATAGAAGTGAGTTGATGTTTTCAGCACTTAGAGCGCAGCGCTTCTCGCTTAAGATAAAATGAAGTGCTGAAAATGCTCTTTCCACAGACACTTGTGTGGCCGGAGTAGCTAAAACCACATTCGCTAGCTCCGCCAAATGAGGTGTTTTGAACTGGAGCGTCCTGTAAAATTCAGTCATATTTGCCTTGAACGGCAAACGGCCATTTGTTAAATGAAAGTTGTCGATATCGTTGTATATTTTGGACAACTTGTCACAAATTTTCTTATTAGGAGCTTGCGACCTTGACTGCACTTTGTCCAAATACGCTTCAAACAGCGAGTTCTCTTCTGAGCAATTTGTTATGTCAGTTTGTTCATTTTCTGATGATTCTGTACTTTCTTTTCCAGAGTGCGATGTCATCTTCTATAAATTTCAAAATTGTTATAAAAATTATTAATAATGTAATAAGTATTGAAGATTAGTAATATTGAATGTTAATAACAAACTAGCACCCTAAAGATGATTATGATTGGATGGGGTTCTTACTTGCTTTAGTTGATAAATGCGAAATGCAACATGTTTCAAATTTTGTTTTGCCAGCAATATTTGGTTACTTGATAAAATTATATTAATGCGCGGATCCATATAAATTGCTGCCAACAAAGCTTCATTTTCTAACAGTTTACCTTCACGTGCCTTAATCTGATTGAGCAACATTTTCGCCATGTTGTTTTTGCTATTTTCACACTTTAGTTTAAGCTCCATCCACAAAATGAAAAACTGACTATAAAATAGTTGTTCGTGCTTTAGTTTTAGGGTTGCTTCATTTGCCTCTTTAAAGGCATCAATATAAAGCTCGATCCAAGACCAGCTGATGCTAATGGTAGGAAAAGACGCAGCAAGAAACTCTTGTAAGTCCAACAATTTTTTCAACATCGTAAAGGTTGAATTCCATCTGGTCGGAAGGTCAAGTGTTGGAATACTTTTGTTGTTCTCGATTAGTGTACGTCTGTGAAAGTGGATTTGAATTTATGTATATTTTTATATTCTTATTGACTTATTTTTATTTTTTTTTTACCTATGAGTACCTGTACGCAAAGTTTTGCACAAATTTCGGCAAATACTGATATTTTTGCTAATTTCAGTCTGTTTGTTGACGTCATAGACGCACAGTTGAAGGGTGTGAGCAGCGCACCTCACAAGGTGGACAGTGGAGAAGTTGATGGAGTCAAGCTCTTTCATAACATCATCACTGCTCCTATCATCATCAAATATTGACTGGTCTGTCGCCTCATCATTAAATAATTCGATGGCCTTAACCATGTTTCTCCCATTGTCTGAAGTTATGCTGATGTAAAATTGGTAGTTGTTATAATCATTACTATTAAATTAAACAACAATTCGGTGTTTCTAATTGCATTCATACCTAAAAACGTTTTCCATCTCGATTTCGAATTCTTTCAGGATGTCCAAAATGCGTTCTTTTATGTAACGTCCAGTATGCGATTCGAACAATTGAATCATTCCAAGGGTTTTGATTGTAATTTCATGTTTTTCCATAGCGGAATTGATCATTTGCAGGTTGACTCCTAAAATGGCTTTGTCCATTCTTGTTGCAACATCAATTTTTAGCGAAATTAGCTTTCCTTTTGCTAAGCGTTTGATTTCATGTCTGATCGACATCTCTTTTTGCTTTACATGATTTATTACGTTCCTTGAATGTATGGGGTCCATTGAAAGAGCTTCGAAAATGGGGTTTACTAAGGTACGGAATCCTTTGCTGTCCAATGCGATAAACGGTCTTCCGTCTGTTGTGACCATTTGAACAATTGACGATGTGACTTCTTCTGCGTTAGTCTCGATTATAATTTTTCGTTTTTTTTGTTTTGGCTGCATGCTCGGATCACTATTGTTAATGTCCTCCAAGACTTCTAAATGCCGTGAAGCCAAATGACGCCTTAAATTTGTAACGTGCTTTCCTGCGATTTGTTGGCCACACACATTACAGACAGATTTGTTATTTGCACTGTTGAACGTAAAGAAAATATGAACTTTTTTATTATTCTCGCGGTTGTTCATATTTATAGTTTTTTGGAGAACTTAGCGATATGAATTCCAAAATGCGAGTGAAGCTCAGCTGCTTTACACACATGCACGTATAAATTTAAATAGAAAGAGCCTACTTTTATTAGATTCGTTTAGCTAAGCACGAGTTCAAAAAAAATTCGAAATAACTTGCTTTGCTCTTTAGTTTTGCTCTTTTGCTTGAGAGCAAAATATTTGGTATTGATCTGAGCACTTCCCAAAGGGATCTGGGAGCGAACACTTTTTTTGGGAGCCATGAAAAAAATAGAGCAAATTTCGGT
Source organism: Drosophila quinaria (assembly GCA_035047525.1). Lineage (NCBI taxonomy): Eukaryota > Metazoa > Arthropoda > Insecta > Diptera > Drosophilidae > Drosophila > Drosophila quinaria. The sequence continues at coordinate 39,370 of JAWNPO010000250.1, read as the reverse complement.
TAATTAAAAAAAAAATATATTTATAAGATTTGTTGCAAAAAGATGAATCAGAATAAGGCTTAACACTATTTGAAAATGTGTTATTTTTTTTTAAATACCTTAAATACCTCAAAATACCTTAAAATACCTTAATCTAAAAACTTCATGCTTCTCAGCGGAGGCTAGGAATTCATTTTAGACATATAGTTTCTTCGTGAAAATATCTTAGAATTCATCGTAGAATCCGATTCTGGTGGACGATTTTTGCGAAAAAAAAATTGACCCGCCCTAATATGTATGAATGCATCGCACGCAGTAATTTTCGGTGCTCGCTTTTTCGTGTGTTGTGTTTTCCGCTAATTGTTGTACACATATGTACATAGCCTAGGTTCACCTAAGCTACATACATATATATACAATACATAAATACTGTTTTTTAACACATTTGTTAACTGCAAAATGTAGGTGTGCATGTGAATTTATACTCGTATACATGTCTGTATACATATTTTCATATATGTAGATATGCACAAACATTTTTGGCGCCTTTGTTTTTTTTGCATATATGTACACATGAATGCATTGCATGTAATTTTCGGCGCTCGTTTTTTCTTGTGTTGTGTTTTCCGAGAATCACTGCGGACGGCAGTCCGCGCTAGTGACGAAAGCACGAAGGGTGCGAAGGCGACTAGCATATATACACAGGAAGAATGAAAAATTTGCTATGACTGTCCGATCAGGTCGAGTTATATACCGATCGCAAGGTATTAACTTAACTTACAAATGTGCATACTAAGACTTTTAGAAACTCACCTGGTTCGTGAGATAAACAGGTGTAAGTGGGAGGGGAAAAATTTAAATTATTGGAGCTAATGGGGCCGTTGGAGCCTTTTTGATTTTTATTTTAATTTTTTACTATTCTAATCAAAAATACGCGTCGAATGACACCTTGATCATCAAAATCCGATCACTGGTTCAGAAGATAATTAATTTTGAAATTTTTGGTGCACCTTTCAAAACGAGATGAAAAGTCAGTCTGTTTGTTTGTTTGTTTGTTTGTTTGTCTGTTTGTCTGTTTGTCTGTTTGTCTGTTTGTTTGGATCAAATCGTAAATTTAGCTTAAAAGTTTGAATGAGGACTTGTTCCCGATCAAAAATCTAGAAACGTTTGTTCTACGACTTTTTCGAAAAAAAGCTAGTTTAGCGGGAAATCGCTAAAAACCGTTAAAATTAAAACCCTTATAGCATCCAAACGATATGAGCTACAGACGTGATCTATGTATCGTTGGAAAGGTGTTTTGAAGGGCTTTTAGGCAAACCTTCAAACTTTTTTCCTAAAGTGCATAGGTAAAAATCAACAGGTGAAATAAGATATTTTGTCCCAGATTTTGGCGGTTTTTGAGAAAACGCTGCCTACGATTTTTTTTAATTTGCAATATGTTTGAGCTTGTAAAATTTCGCGTTTTTTGATATATCATTCATAAATTTATGTTGATTGGTTTGGAAGATATAACCTATTAACTGAATATATACGTTTTACTTTGAATTGAAATAGGACAGCAGCAGCAATTACATTTGACTAACAGTCCAGTAACAATGAAATCTATAATTAGACAGTCGTTCTTAATGATCGCCAGTGGCGCAAAGTGTAGAGCGTCCGATTTTTTCATGAATTCTCAGCTCGGGTTTCGGGTTCAAATCCTGGCACGGACAAAACTTTTTTTTTTTTTTTTAATGTTTAAATGCAATTAATTTGAAACGTTTGTTCTACGACTTTTTCGAAAAAAAGCTAGTTTAGCGGGAAATCGCTAAAAACCGTTAAAATTAAAACCCATATAGCATCTATAAATGCAATTAATTTGAAACGTTTGTTCTACGACTTTTTCGAAAAAAAGCTAGTTTAGCGGGAAATCGCTAAAAACCGTTAAAATTGAAACCCCTATAGCATCCAAACGATATGAGCTACAGACGTGATCTATGTATCGTTGGAAAGGTGTTTTGAAGGGCTTTTAGGCAAACCTTCAAACTTTTTTTCTAAAGTGCATAGGTAAAAATCAACAGGTGAAATAAGATATTTTGTCCCAGATTTTGGCGGTTTTTGAGAAAACGCTGCCTACGATTTTTTTTAATTTGCAATATGTTTGAGCTTGTAAAATTTCGCGTTTTTTGATATATCATTCATAAATTTATGTTGATTGGTTTGGAAGATATAACCTATTAACTGAATATATATGTTTTACTTTGAATTGAAATAGGACAGCAGCAGCAATTACATTTGACTAACAGTCCAGTAACAATGAAATCTATAATTAGACTGTCGTTCTTAATGATCGCCAGTGGCGCAAAGTGTAGAGCGTCCGATTTTTTCATGAATTCTCAGCTCGGGTTTCGGGTTCAAATCCTGGCACGGACAAAACTTTTTTTTTTTTTTTAATGTTTAAATGCAATTAATTTGAAACGTTTGTTCTACGACTTTTTCGAAAAAAAGCTAGTTTAGCGGGAAATCGCTAAAAACCGTTAAAATTAAAACCCATATAGCATCTATAAATGCAATAAATTTGAAACGTTTGTTCTACGACTTTTTCGAAAAAAAGCTAGTTTAGCGGGAAATCGCTAAAAACCGTTAAAATTGAAACCCCTATAGCATCCAAACGATATGAGCTACAGACGTGATCTATGTATCGTTGGAAAGGTGTTTTGAAGGGCTTTTAGGCAAACCTTCAAACTTTTTTTCTAAAGTGCATAGGTAAAAATCAACAGGTGAAATAAGATATTTTGTCCCAGATTTTGGCGGTTTTTGAGAAAACGCTGCCTACGATTTTTTTTAATTTGCAATATGTTTGAGCTTGTAAAATTTCGCGTTTTTTGATATATCATTCATAAATTTATGTTGATTGGTTTGGAAGATATAACCTATTAACTGAATATATACGTTTTACTTTGAATTGAAATAGGACAGCAGCAGCAATTACATTTGACTAACAGTCCAGTAACAATGAAATCTATAATTAGACAGTCGTTCTTAATGATCGCCAGTGGCGCAAAGTGTAGAGCGTCCGATTTTTTCATGAATTCTCAGCTCGGGTTTCGGGTTCAAATCCTGGCACGGACAAAACTTTTTTTTTTTTTTTTAATGTTTAAATGCAATTAATTTGAAACGTTTGTTCTACGACTTTTTCGAAAAAAGCTAGTTTAGCGGGAAATCGCTAAAAACCGTTAAAATTAAAACCCATATAGCATCTATAAATGCAATTAATTTGAAACGTTTGTTCTACGACTTTTTCGAAAAAAAGCTAGTTTAGCGGGAAATCGCTAAAAACCGTTAAAATTGAAACCCCTATAGCATCCAAACGATATGAGCTACAGACGTGATCTATGTATCGTTGGAAAGGTGTTTTGAAGGGCTTTTAGGCAAACCTTCAAACTTTTTTTCTAAAGTGCATAGGTAAAAATCAACAGGTGAAATAAGATATTTTGTCCCAGATTTTGGCGGTTTTTGAGAAAACGCTGCCTACGATTTTTTTTAATTTGCAATATGTTTGAGCTTGTAAAATTTCGCGTTTTTTGATATATCATTCATAAATTTATGTTGATTGGTTTGGAAGATATAACCTATTAACTGAATATATATGTTTTACTTTGAATTGAAATAGGACAGCAGCAGCAATTACATTTGACTAACAGTCCAGTAACAATGAAATCTATAATTAGACAGTCGTTCTTAATGATCGCCAGTGGCGCAAAGTGTAGAGCGTCCGATTTTTTCATGAATTCTCAGCTCGGGTTTCGGGTTCAAATCCTGGCACGGACAAAACTTTTTTTTTTTTTTTAATGTTTAAATGCAATTAATTTGAAACGTTTGTTCTACGACTTTTTCGAAAAAAAGCTAGTTTAGCGGGAAATCGCTAAAAACCGTTAAAATTAAAACCCATATAGCATCTATAAATGCAATTAATTTGAAACGTTTGTTCTACGACTTTTTCGAAAAAAAGCTAGTTTAGCGGGAAATCGCTAAAAACCGTTAAAATTGAAACCCCTATAGCATCCAAACGATATGAGCTACAGACGTGATCTATGTATCGTTGGAAAGGTGTTTTGAAGGGCTTTTAGGCAAACCTTCAAACTTTTTTTCTAAAGTGCATAGGTAAAAATCAACAGGTGAAATAAGATATTTTGTCCCAGATTTTGGCGGTTTTTGAGAAAACGCTGCCTACGATTTTTTTTAATTTGCAATATGTTTGAGCTTGTAAAATTTCGCGTTTTTTGATATATCACTCATAAATTTATGTTGATTGGTTTGGAAGATATAACCTATTAACTGAATATATACGTTTTACTTTGAATTGAAATAGGACAGCAGCAGCAATTACATTTGACTAACAGTCCAGTAACAATGAAATCTATAATTAGACAGTCGTTCTTAATGATCGCCAGTGGCGCAAAGTGTAGAGCGTCCGATTTTTTCATGAATTCTCAGCTCGGGTTTCGGGTTCAAATCCTGGCACGGACAAAACTTTTTTTTTTTTTTTTAATGTTTAAATGCAATTAATTTGAAACGTTTGTTCTACGACTTTTTCGAAAAAAAGCTAGTTTAGCGGGAAATCGCTAAAAACCGTTAAAATTAAAACCCCTATAGCATCCAAACGATATGAGCTACAGACGTGATCTATGTATCATTGGAAAGGTATTTTGAAGGGCTTTTAGGCAAACCTTCAAACTTTGTTCTAAAGTGCATAGGTAAAAATAAATAGGTCAAATAAGATATTTTGTCCCAGATTTTGGCGGTTTTTGAGAAAACGACGCTAACGATTTTTTTTAGCTTTCAATATGTTGTAGTGTGTAAAATTTCCCGTTTTTTGATATATGACACAAAATTTTACCGATGGGTTTGGAAGATATTACTTATTAACTGAATATACTTTTTACCTTTACACTACTGCATGTACATATGCAGTATGTTAATGTACATGTAAATCGCCAAAAGCCACAGCATCCAAATAATAGAAGCTACAGATGTGATCTATATATCGTTGGAAATGTCTTTTGAAGGGCTTTAAGCCTAGCTGTAAACTTTTTTGCATAAAACACAGGTAAAAAGCTTCAGGTGAAATAAGGTTTTTTTTCCCCACATTTCGGCGATTTAAGAAAAATCTACGTTTCAAATAAGTTTTAAATACAGTTGAACTTTCCTAACTCGAACTTATCTAACTCGAATTTCTCTGTAACTCGAATTAAATGAGTGGCAGTAAAATTAATAATCTTAGGAAAAAGAACTCTATAACTCGAATATTTCCCTAACTCGAACCTTTTCTTTGGATAATGGTGATTCGAGTTAGGGAAGTTCGACTGTATGTTATTTGTTGTAGCAATTCAATTTCGCGTTTTTGACTATAACACATAGCCGTCAAATTTCGTTTGGGCAAGATATTATCTGTTAACTGAATATACCTTTTACCTTTACACTTCTGCATGTACATATGCAGTAGCATGCATACAGCGGCAGCAAAGTGTCATAGCAGCCAGAGTTTGAGAGTGCTACTAGCTTTTGCGCTTGGCATGTGTGTTTTAAGGGAACCAGTGTTGGCAGACTGTTTGTTTTAGCTTGTACAAAAAATAAACAAAGTTGATAGAATGAAATTTTAAAATTTCTGATATCTTATTCAAAAATTTCTGATATCTTATAAAAAAACCTCTTTACGAGGTAAAAGTCTAGTGACGAAAACAGTTATATGCCCCAAAATTTCTGATATCCAATTTTGTGACGAATAATATTAAGTTTGACATAAAAATTATTTTAAAAAAAATTTTTGCATTCGGCACTGCGCAAAACATTGAGTTTTATTTGGTATGAAGAATTGAGACATTTTGGCGCAATGTGCCGAGTGCCAAAATTTTTTTTAAAATAATTTTTATGTCAAACTTAATATTATTCGTCACAAAATTGGATATCAGAAATTTTGGGGCATATAACTGTTTTCGTCACTAGACTTTTACCTCGTAAAGAGGTTTTTTTATAAGATTGTTGTATACATGCATAACCTAGCTCAACCTAAGCTACATACATATATGCACAAACATTTTTGGCGCCTTTTTTTTTGCATACAGACACATTTATATGTACAATATGAAAGTGTGCGTATGTATTTATGTACATGTGTATGTTATGGGCTTTTTTTTTTGCATGTGTTCTATTTTGTGGAATTGTTTGCTAATCAATCACAATAAACATTTTAAAATTTTATAATTCACAGCTGCCAAGATAACTTTTGAAAGTCTGAAAAGTTGCGATAAGGAAGACTTACGAGAAGCCATACCGCCATTGGGTCTAAGGATCGAATTTCGGGAAAAATTGTTTTATTGGCGAAAGAACGTGGTAAGTTAAACTACAGTTTAAATAATTCACCTTAAAGCCTGCGTACTGTTTCTTTATGTCAATATTTTATTCACTTTACATGAAGCTTTTCATTTTGCGCCCATTTTGATTCGAGTGGAAATATCGCTTAAAATATTTTTTTTTCAGTTTGGAATAGATGACGAAACATTGTCAGCTCCATCAAAGGTAGCAGACTGGATTAATCACAACTGCTCCTCGTCAGTATCTGAAAAATCCGACAGCAGCCATTTAAAAGTGCTACCTCGAGTAAGAATCACATTATAATACAGAAGCATTTTTTTTCGGAGAGGACATTTTAAAATAATTTTTTATGTTTATTATCAAGGATTTAATTTGTATATTAAATGATTCTGGAATTGGGAAAACTTTATTAGACTATGCCCAAAAGAAGAACGACTTGACAACCTTTCTGAGGAATTCTTTAGTTAATCTGATTGTTGAAGACGCTGTGCGCAGAAATATATCAATAGGAACAAGAGACTTTCTTAAATTAGTTGACGAAATCTGTACCATATTTCCACACGAAAATACAATGAAGGTAAACTGTGCACAACTAAATATTGGCAAGATTACACTACACGATAGGAACACGCTTGATTTTTTTAGTTACACACCCCAAGTTCTATCTCAAACTTTATTACTGATTAATAATTATAATAACAAATTTTTTTTCATTCACAGGAATACTATTTTATTCCCAGAAAAGGAAGAGCTAATGCAGGAGGCAAATTGATGAGCCGATATCGCAATCAGCGGAGCAGGAAGTCAAAATATGAGTCAACTGCTGGTTCAACATCTTATATTGAGGAGGAATCTCATAATGAGCAAGATCTTACCGACGAAGTGGACTCGTCAATAGGAATTGCCCTAAAAGACTCTCTAAACAGAGACTGCTCCGATTGGGAAGAAGTCAAGGATAAGTGGTGCTCTACTTTCCATATGCGACAAAGTGATTTGGACTCAATGGACTCCATTAAGTTCCTTAAAAATTGGACAAGACTGTCAGATGCAAGGGCTTCAGATTTGGTAAGCAAATGTTAATCATAAATGTCAAATTATACATATTTTAAAAAACTTAATTTCAGATAAATATTGAATATTATACATATTTTAAAAAACTTAATTTCAGATAAATATTGATTTCGACAAATTGTACCCCACCAAGAAAGAAAATCTGTTTTTGAAGGGGAATCACTTCAAAATAAATATTGGAAGAAGAAGAAAATCTCGTAAATGCTCACTGCAAACAACAATTTGCTGACGCTAAGAAATCAAAAAATAAAGGTAAAAGTATTTTACAAGATTTTTTTATGTTTTATGTACAAATGAGTGTCGTTTCTAACTAAAAATTTCCAAAATAAAAATAAATAACCTCTAAATTTTAATATGCAGTATGTGACTAACTCATGTATGTTCATTTTCCAATGTTAAATTCAACTATTTAATATATATTTGTATTTACTTCAATAGATGCAGAAGACTATTTATTCGCCATTTTGTTAAATGGCGTTCTGCCATCAAGTGCTCGTTTCAATGACATCGTGGGAGGAAAAAAACGTAAGAAGGCAACACTATTAGAAGCTCAAGAAAGCTTTATCCTTTGCTTAATAAATATTAATGACTACACCAATAAGGTGTCTTCTGTCATAAACAAATCATATGCCTCTGGCATGACCGTGCAGCCCTTCATAATTGTTGAAGGATATACTGAAATAGATTTGAGCAATTTTTATGTATATTTTGACAAGAATTTGATTAAACTTCCATCTTTGCTTGAGTGTTTAGATGGATGTTTTAAATTGTTTCAAGTTCTCAAATTAGATTACCCTTTAGCTTCCCGTGATTGTTGGCTCTTCATACAACAATATTTTTACAATATTAATACACAGTTTGATGTTAAATCTCCAAATATTACTTCTTTGATTAACTATTTAAATACTACAAATTAAATCAATTGTCAAAATGGAGAAGTACACTTGTTTCCTATGTAAAAAACAAGTAGCAAGACCTGAAATACTAACTTCACATTTCAAGAAAGACCACCTGTTAACTAGAAAACACCTTAAGATATGTTGCGTTGAAAATAACTGCAATCAAATTTTTTGTGATTTCAGAAATTTTCGAATTCACTTGCAAAAAATACACAAGTTTTGTAAAAATGAACAAATTATTAATTATGAAAAATCAAACAGTAAAAATACTTGTGACAATTATATTTTTAGCGAAAAATCGATTCTAAATGAAACAATTAATAATGAATGAATTTCAAATGAAAAATTGAATAATGAAGAAAATATCAGTAATCTGTATTGTATAGAAAATAAGATGAAAAGAGAAGCTTTAAAATTAGCTTTAAGTTTGTATTGTGAAAATTTTATGCCTCGAAATCAAGTAATAGAAATTCAGAAAATGATAAAATCCTTGCTTTCGGTCGTATCAATGGCATTTCGTAGTTTGATTGACGATCAAGAAAGTATTGAAGACCTTGTTTGCATTCAAAACTTTTGCGAAAATCCTTTTCTAGATATCCAAACTGAGCACAGAATGTTAAAAGTCTTGCATACTTTAATTTTGTTTGAATATCCTTAAAAATTTATAATAAGCAATCATTTAACTGAAATTGTCTGCAACGGAAATCCAACTTTGGGACCTAGGCTTGCTAGTATTTATATTATGCCACTAGTATTTACTTTTAAATCCATTTTTCAATTACCAAAACTCTTAGATTACACCTTAGAAAATACTGACAACTTTTTAAAGGAAAACGTTTTAAGTAATTTTGTAAATGGGCAAATATTTAAGCTCAAAAGAAATTTATACAAGTTTGATTCAGTCCTTCCATACGTTTTTTGACGATTTGTAAATCAATAATGCACTTGGCACCCACACTTTTTCAATATGCGGATGTTACTTGAATTTTCCATCAATGCCGCAACATCTTTTATCAAAATTAAATTATATTTTTCCAGTATCATTTGTATCTTCGCAAAATTTAAAAGAGAATGGTAACGTTAATTCTCTCTATCATTTTGTAAATGAATTGGAGCAATTAGAAAATGGCATTGAAATCATTACCGATGGTAAAGTACGCAAAATAAGTTTTATTCTTGGATTAGTTGTTGGAGACAATTTAGCAGTGAATAGCATAATGGGCTTTGTTCAGTCTTTTAATTCAAAACGATTTTGTCGAGCATGCTCAAGAACAAAAAATGAAATGCAAAACGATGTGTGTGAGGTAGTAAAATCATTAAGAAACAAGGATAGTTATGAAGAGGATTTACGCAAAAACGATTTCCAAGAAACAGGTGTTAAAGACGTGTGTATATTTGATAATTTAAGAAATTTTCATGTTACTGATAACTTTTGCTTTGACATAATGCATGACATATTTGAAGGTGTATGTGCTTATGATGTCTGTAATATATTAACATCATTAATCAATGACAAAGTTATAACTTTAGACGTCATAAACGGTAGAAAGCAACTCTTCAACTTTGGAGAGATTGAAATCGGAAATATTTCGAATCCATTAAGTATTCGAAATTTAAAAAAGTTTAATTTAAAAATGACAGCCAGTGAAGTACGCTCTTTTGTTCACTTTTTTCCATTAATGATTGGAGATCTTATTCCTTTACAAAATAAGCATTGGAAAGTTTTCACAGTTCTTCTTCAAATAATAGATATTGTTTTCAAATCAACTTTTATAGACGAAGACCTATGTCGTTTAAATTTTTTAATAAGAAAACATCACAATAAGTACACAAAACTGTATGGTGCATTAAAACCAAAACACCATTTTATGGTTCATTATAAAACCGCTATAGAAAAGTGCGGACCACTTAAGTATTTGTGGACCATGAGGTTCGAAGCAAAGCATAAAGAATCAAAACTGTATTTTAATAATATTACTTCTAGAAAAAATCCCCCATACACAGCTGCATTAAAAGCAAGCCTAAAATTTTCTAAGTTTTTGTTTGACAATGAGAAATGTATTGAATCTATTTATAAAGTCATATCAGTCGAAAACCGAAATTTAATCGAAAGAGCTCATACCATTTTATTTTCAAATTCAGGAATCGACTTAGAAAGTTCTATGTTTGTTACTGACATTAATTATAAGGGAACACAATATAAAAATAGTTACTACTTAGCTATAAGGAGTGTTGATTTTAAATTATATAAAATTAATTATTTTCTAATTCATAACGAAAAGATATATATTGTTTGCAACTTAATTAATCTAAAAGGCTTTGACCATCATTTTCAATCTTATGAAGTGGGCGCAAAATGTAAGGAAGCATGCCTTAAATTAATTAATGTTTTTACAAGTCCACCCCTACATTTATACCGACTTAATAACTCAAAGACATATGTACGAGAAAAGCATATCTAATTAAATATTACACTATTTTGTTATACCCTAGCAATAAACAAAAAAAATATTTTTTAATAAAATATTAAAAAGCTATAATCTTATTTTTATATTTTGGGTCGGGAAAATATAAGAACTTTTCATACTACAAATAAGAACAATTCTTCTTAAAATATTTAGAAGTTGGGTCTTATTTTTAGAATTGTTGTCTTAAACATTCAATACTTTATGGTCTATAAATGAGAACAATTCTTCTTAACATGCTAAAAACTTTTATTTAAAAATAAGAATAATTCTTCTCAACATGTTAAGAACTTTAATTTAAAAATAAGAATTATTATTCTTAAAATGCTTAGAAGCTTAATCTTAATTTGAGATTTTTTGTGTTGAGTATTCAAAATTTTTTGGTCTTTAAATAAGAACATATAATCTTACAAACTTAATAAGTGTTATTCTTATACTAAGATTTGTGGTCTTGAAAATATAAGAATTTTTGATCTTAAAAATTAGAACTTGATCTTAATTGAAATGTTCTTAGAATCAAGATGTGTTTTCTTATTTCAAGATTTTCATGTTCTCGAAGCATTTTTTAGACCAATGTTCTTAGTTCTGAGACCAAAATCTTGATTTTAGATCCTTTTTTTTATCAGTGCAATAATTGCATCTTTAAGAGCTACAATACCAGTGTATAATAGAAATTGCCTGAACTCAGTTGCTTTCCAGTTAGGAAGCTCTAGCAATGTTCTCAGCTTTCGGGCAAACTCTTTTGGGATGAATTGTTTCATTGATATTAATATTGTGGAGATTTAATCTTTATTTTGTTTCGAAATCTTACAAACCAATTTATTATTATATAATCTGTTTAAAAACTTACGAGTGACACCCAATTCAATGAGATGCATGCAATCGAGTGGGACTTGAGTAACCATTAGGACTCCAAGTTTTTCAAAAGCGGACTGAACAGTTAAATACTCCTTTTTGTGGTGATTAGGGTATTTTCTAGAGCGAAAGTCTTCATCTGTTATTAATTCAGCACAGTTTGTTCTAAATGTCAAAACAGAGTCTACTTTATGTGCTACCTGAATGCACTTGCTACAGCCATGACTGGATGTATGTCCAGGTGTGCCTGTAACAAAAGCTCTTGCAGGAGCATCGTAGACAATTGCCCTAAGTTCTAAGTGAACTTTTTTATTTGAAATGGTGAGGCCATTTTTCATAATATCGGACAATTCAGAAGTAAATTTACACAAAAATATTTCGCAGCTGAATGGCTCATTGTGACCCATAAATACTCCTATTGGTAAAATAGGGCAATAATTTATATTATTCATTCTTATTAAAATGGGCCAGAATTGCGCACGCGAACTTTTAAATAACGGAAGTCCGTCAATATTAATATCAATGCTCAACACATCAGGAAGATTGGGCCAAACCGAAAGCCGATCACTGCGGACGGCAGTCCGCGCTAGTGACGAAAGCAGCACGAAGGGTGCGAAGGCGACTAGCATATATACACAGGAAGAATGGAAAATTTGCTATGACTGTCCGATCAGGTCGAGTTATATACCGATCGAAAGGTATGAATTTACAAATGTGCATACTAAGACTTTTAAAAACTCACCTGGTTTGTGAGATAAACAGGTGTAAGTGGGAGGGGAATAATTTAAATGATTGGAGCAATTGGGGCCGTTGGAGCCTTTTTGAATTTTCTTTGAATTTTTTACAATTTTCATTAAAAATACGCGTCGAATGACACCTCGATCATCGAAATCGGACAACTGGTTCGAAAGATAATTAATTTTGAAATTTTTGGTGCCCTTCTCAAAACGAGATGAAAAGTCAGTCTGTTTGTTTGTCTGTTTGTTTGTCTGTTTGTTAGTATCAAAGCGTTGATTTAGCTTAAAAGTTTGAATGAGGACTTGTTTCCGATCAAAAATCTAGAAACGTTTGTTCTACGACTTTTTCGAAAAATTGCTAGTTTATCGGGAAATCGCTAAAAACCGTTAAAATTAAAACCCCTATAGCATCCAAACGATAAGAGTTACAGACGTGATCTATGTATCGTTGGAAAGGTATTTTGAAGGGCTTTTAGGCTTTTTTTTTCTAAAGTGCATAGGTAAAAAGCAACAGGTGAAATAAGATATTTTGTCCCACATTTTGGCGGCTTTCGAGAAAACGCTGCCTACGATTTTTTTTAATTTGCAATATGTTTGAGCTTGTAAAATTTCGCGTTTTTTGATATATCATTCATAAATTTATGTTTATTGGTTTGGAAGATATAACCTATTAACTGAATATATACGTTTTACTTTGAATTGAAATAGGAGAGCAGCAGCAAATACATTTGACTAACAGTCCAGTAACAATGAAATCTATAATTAGACAGTCGTTCTTAATGATCGCCAGTGGCGCAAAGTGTAGAGCGTCCAATTTTTGCATGAATTCTCAGCTCGGGTTTCGGGTTCAAATCCTGGCACGGACAAAACTTTTTTATTGTTTTTAATGTTTAAATGCAATTAATTTGTTAGTAGATTATTATCGTGCATACATTTTTGTTGATTGGTTTGGAAGATATATCCTATTAACTGAATATATACGTTTTACTTTGAATTGAAATAGGACAGCAGCAGCAATTACATTTGACTAACAGTCCAGTAACAATGAAATCTATAATTAGGCAGGCGTTCTTAAGGATTGGCAGTGGCGCAAAGTGTAGAGCGTCCAATTTTTGCATGAATTCTCAGCTCGGGTTTCGGGTTCGAATCCTGGCACGGACAAAACTTTTATTTTTTTTTTTTAATTTTTAAATGCAATTAATTTGTTAGTAGATGATTATCATGCATACATTTATGTTGATTGGTTTCGAAGATATATCCTGTTAACTGAATATATACGTTTTACTTTGAATTGAAACAGGACAGCAGCAGCAATTACATTTGACTAACAGTCCAGTAACAATTAAGTCTATAATTAGACGATCGTTCTTAAAGATCGCCAGTGGCGCAAAGTGTAGAGCGTACGATTTTTGCATGAATTCTCAGCTCGGGTTCCGGGTTCGAACTCTAGCACGGAAAAATTTTTTTTTTTTTTTTTAAATTTTTAAATGCAAATAATTTGTTAGTATATGATCCGCTAAGGTTTTTTTTATTGTTTTTTAATTTAAAAAAGGTGTTGGCTGAAATCTTAGCTGCAAAATAAAGAATCGCTGTAGTCAGATCTGTCCGTGTGCATATTGAAAACCTCCTAGCAAAGTAACAATGCCAGAAGCATATGTAAATCACTGCGGACGGCAGTCCGCGCTAGTGACGAAAGCAGCACGAAGGGTGCGAAGGCGACTAGCATATATACACAGGAAGAATGGAAAATTTGCTATGACTGTCCGATCAGGTCGAGTTATATACCGATCGAAAGGTATGAATTTACAAATGTGCATACTAAGACTTTTAAAAACTCACCTGGTTTGTGAGATAAACAGGTGTAAGTGGGAGGGGAATAATTTAAATGATTGGAGCAATTGGGGCCGTTGGAGCCTTTTTGAATTTTCTTTGAATTTTTTACAATTTTCATTAAAAATACGCGTCGAATGACACCTCGATCATCGAAATCGGACAACTGGTTCGAAAGATAATTAATTTTGAAATTTTTGGTGCCCTTCTCAAAACGAGATGAAAAGTCAGTCTGTTTGTTTGTCTGTTTGTTTGTCTGTTTGTTAGTATCAAAGCGTTGATTTAGCTTAAAAGTTTGAATGAGGACTTGTTTCCGATCAAAAATCTAGAAACGTTTGTTCTACGACTTTTTCGAAAAAAAAGCTAGTTTAGCGGGAAATCGCTAAAAACCGTTAAAATTAAGAGTTACAGACGTGATCTATGTATCGTTGGAAAGGTATTTTGAAGGGCTTTTAGGCAAACCTTCAAACTTTTTTTCTAAAGTGCATAGGTAAAAATCAACAGGTGAAATAAGATATTTTGTCCCAGATTTTGGCGGTTTTTGAGAAAACGACGCTAACGATTTTTTTTAGCTTTCAATATGTTGTAGTGTGTAAAATTTCGCGTTTTTTGATATATGACACAAAAAATTTTACCGATGGGTTTGGAAGATATTACTTATTAACTGAATATACCTTTTACCTTTACACTACTGCATGTACATATGCAGTATGTTAATGTACATGTAAATCGCCAAAAGCCACAGCATCCAAACAATAGAAGCTACAGATGTGATCTATATATCGTTGGAAATGTATTTTGAAGGGCTTTAAACCTAGCTGTAAACTTTTTTGCTTAAAACACAGGTAAAAAGCTTCAGGTGAAGTAAGGTTTTTTTCCCCACATTTCGGCGATTTAAGAAAAATCTACGTTTCAAATAAGTTTTAAATACAGTTAAACTTTCCTAACTCGAACTTCTCTAACTCGAATTTCTCTGTAACTCGAATTAAATGAGTGGCAGTAAAATTAATAATCTTAGGAAAAAGAACTCTATAACTCGAATATTTCCCTAACTCGAACCTTTTCTTTGGATAATGGTGATTCGAGTTAGGGAAGTTCGACTGTATGTTATTTGTTGTAGCAATTCAATTTCGCTTTTTGACATATAACACATAGCCGTCAAATTTCGTTTGGGCAAGATATTACCTGTTAACTGAATATACCTTTTACCTTTACACATGTACATATGCAGTAGCATGCATACAGCAGCAGCAAAGTGTCATAGCAGCCAGAGTTTGAGAGTGCTACTAGCTTTTGCGCTTGGCATGTGTGTTTTAAGGGAACCAGTGTTGGCAGACAGTTTGTTTTAGCTTGTACAAAAAATAAACAAAGTTGATAGAATGAAATTTCAAAATTTCTGATATCTTATTCAAAAATTTCTGATATTTTATAAAAAAAACCTCTTTACGAGGTAAAAGTCTAGTGACGAAAACAGTTATATGCCCCAAAATTTCTGATATCCAATTTTGTGACGAATAATATTAAGTTTGACATAAAAATTATTTTAAAAAAAATTTTTGCATTCGGCACTGCGCAAAACATTGAGTTTTATTTGGTATGAAGAATTGAGACATTTTGGCGCAATGTGCCGAGTGCCAAAATTTTTTTTAAAATAATTTTTATGTCAAACTTAATAATATTCGTCACAAAATTGGATATCAGAAATTTTGGGGCATATAACTGTTTTCGTCACTAGACTTTTACCTCGTAAAGAGGTTTTTTTTATAAAATATGTAAATAGGAGCCATCTCCAACTTCAGTGATATCCGGCTTATCAGGGCAATTAAACTTATAGAAGGGCTTTACTTTTAAATTATGGGAATCTAAAATAGAAATTAACTCTATGGCACAGTCTGGTTTTTGCTTATGTTTTAAATACCAATTTTTTAATTGAGTATTTAAATCATTGCCAACTTTTTCTTCTACTACTATTCTGTCAGTCTCTTCCTGCAATTCAACAAATTCTAATTCTTCCCCCACTGCCGCTATCTGCTCAAAATTATTATCATTTAACTCTTCTCCTACATTGGCTCTTTCCCTAAAGCTTCTGCGTACAATCTCTAATTCCTCACGAATAGCATCTCTTTCCCTTTTAACTAACTTGTGCAATTGCCTATTACCAACCATTTTGATTTTATTGCTACCTTTAAGTACTTAAATTTTTAATTTTACGGTGAACAACTTTATTTTTAAGTGATACAAAAAATTATACATACATATTAAAATATACATATATATATGTAGCAAATGCGTTTGATAGTTTGCTTACTTATTTTGTTTATTCAGATTTAATCACTTAAAATTACATTTGGTGGAATGGTACGATGTTGTCGAGATCGCAGTTCGAGAGAAGTCGCGATTGATATTGTCTATCGAATCGTATTTCATCGATTGTTGAGATTTGGTATTTTTCCGATAGATGTCGTGCTGCCAGACCGCCACAGTACTCCCTCTCTAGTGACGAAGTCACGAATTTGAAAAATGTACTTGGCGTTGATTTCTTTCATAGGTACGTGGCTTGCAGTTGGTTGACGGTTCTGAGTCCGATTGAAGGTCATCTTTTACGAGAAATGCAGGTTTAAGTCGATCCACCGATACCGCGACTTCCTTGTTATCAATTTTAATTGTGAAAACTCGGACATTGTTTCGCTGAATGACTTCAAATGGGCCAGTGTATGGAGGCTCAAGAGGCTTCTTAACGGCATCGGTTCGGATGAAAACGTGAGAGCATTTGTCAATGCCCTTTAGAAGGAACATCTTGTGGTTTGAATGATGTGCTGTTTGTGTTGGACGAATTTTTCGCATGTGTTCTCGAAAACTGCTGATGAATGTTGACGGGCTGGTTGGCGTAACAAGGTCATCAAAAAATTCGTTGGGTAGACGTAATGGAGTTCCGTACAGCATTTCGGCAACTGATGAATGTAAATCTTCTTTAAAACATGAGCGTAGTCCTAGTAGAACGGTGGGTAGAAGTTTTGTCCACGGAGTATCCGTGTGACACATCATGGCTGCTTTAAATGCTCTATGCCACCTCTCGACCAGTCCATTAGATTGTGGATGATAGGCAGTTGTGTGAATGTGTTCACTACCTACGAGACGAGCGAGTTCCTTAAACATGGCAGACTCGAACTGAGTGCCCTGATCTGTGGTGATTGTTTTGGGCGTTCCGAAGCGAGCGACCCAATGAGACCAAAAGGCGTCAGCTACAGTTTCAGCAGTTATGTTTGTTAGCGGAATGGCTTCCGGCCAGCGAGTCAATCATCGTGAGGCAATACCGATAGTTTTGATGTAATGGCATGATGACGATGTCAATGTGGACATGATCAAATCTGCCATTAGGAACGACGGATTTCTCGGGTGTCAGGTGATTGTGTTTGTTTATCTTGGCACGTTGACAAGGCAAGCAGTTCCTGCACCAGCTGATGACATCTTTATTTATTGAGGGCCAAACAAACTTCTGTTTGATTTGCTGAAGAGTCGAGCGTCCACTTGGATGAGAAAGGCCATGGAAGAAATCAAAAATCTTGTTGCGGACAGCGTTTGGTACGTAAGGGCGAACGTATCCTGTAGACACGTCACAGTACAACGACACGTCGTCGTCATATTTAACTTTTTGGAGCTTCAATGTTGTGGTACCTTCTAGCAACTCAATTAGCTCAGAGTCGACTGCTTGGGCCTCCTCAATGAGATGCAACTTTACCGTTGTGGGCATGCTGATTGTGCAGAGTCTCGAGAAAGCATCTGCGACTATGTTATCGGTACCCTTAACGTGCACGATCTCTGTAGAAAACTGCGAGATGAAGCTTAAATGCTTTTTCTGGTCGTTGTCGAAAAGCATAGATGAGTGGCTTATGATCTGTTTTGATCAAGAATATGCGTCCTTCGAGCCAGTGTTTGAAGTACCTTATTGCTTCGTAAACAGATAACAGCTCCCTGTCGTAAGTGCTGTAGTTTCGTTCGGAACTGGAGAAAAAACCGATTGGTTGCAAGTTGTCATTTATTTGCTGCTCCAGTGCGGCTCCAATAGCGACGTCGGAAGCATCACATACTAAAGCCAGTTTTGCGTTTGGCAGTGGATGAGCTAGAAGCGCTGCATTTGCGATGCTACGTTTGCATTCCTCGAAAGCAGCGATGCGGTCAGCCGTCCAGTCGATCAGGCGTTGATCATTTTTTTTGACATCCCTGAGCAGCTCGGACAATGGTGCTTGGATGTGAGAGGAATTGGGCAGACACCTACGGTAGTAGTTTATGATGCCCAGGAATCGACCAAGCTGGTTGATTGTGGCAGGACGTTCATATTATAGTTTCGAATTGCTTCGACGCGTTTGGTTGGAGGTCTGATGCCGTGCTCGTTAATGACGTAGCTGAGGAACTGAATCTCCGATTGTGCAAGTTGGCATTTACTTAGATTAATGCAAAGACCATGTTTGCGAAGGATTTTCAGGACCGTGCGTAGATGTTGTTCGTGCTCTTCCATTGTGGTGGACATAATCAGTATATCGTCAATGTAGCAATATACGAAGTCGATGCCACGAAAAATTTTGTCCATGAACCTCTGAAAAGTCTGCTTTGCGTTTTTCAGACCAAAAGGCATGTCCAAGAATTCGATGAGACCAAACAGCGTGCACGCAGCTGTCTTTTGGATGTCGTCTTCTGCCATAGGAATTTGGTAATAGGCTTTTACCAAATCGAGTGTTGAAAATATCTTCTTCCCGTGCAACTGGTCTTTTTTTTTTTTTTTTTAATTCATATATTTAAATGTACATGTCAGCTTACAAACTAACAAAGTGGTAGTGAATGTAAGCTGCAGCTACTGGTCTTTTCTGCGGAACCACCGGGGAGTACTGCTTCACAGGATCGGCATGGCTTATCTCGGCGCTTCAACTTGGAGACTGTTTCGCTCCCGCTCCATCCTGCGAAGCCTCGTTCCAACGATCTCGGCGAAGCTGCACACTGCGCTCCACTTTGTATCGCCCTCTAGCATTTTCGTTGTTAGAGTGGACACCTCGATTGGTCCACCGATTATGTTTTCCATCTGGGTTCTCTCCGTGTCGAACCGTGGACATGTTGACAGAACATGTTCGGCAGTTTCGTCGGTGTCGCACATATCGCATAGGGGGGATTGGTCATGTCCAAATCTGTGCAAATATGAGCGGAAGCAACCGTGCCCGCTGAGGAATTGCGTCAAGTAAAAAGTCAGCATACCATGCCTTCTACTGAACCAAGGCTCGATACGTCTTATAAGCTGTCTTGTCCAGCGTCCCTTGTCGGAGGTTTCCCATCTAAGCTGCCACTTAGAAAGGCTACGCTCGCGCTCTGCAGCTTTAATTCGCATCATGTCCACTGGAAGCTGGGAAGCACCTTTGGCTTTGTGGATCTCACTTCTCTCCTGCGCCAGGATGTCAATGGGGATGGCTCCTGCAATCACCAAAACCGCCTCTCCCGAGACAGTGCGAAAAGCTCTGCTGATTCTGAGCGCACCCATACGATGAGTTGCCTCAATGCCTTTTAGGTAGCTTCTTGTATTAGTAGCGCTGGCCCAGATCGGAGCACCGTATAGAATTGTGCTAGTGACCACGCTCTGTAGCAGTTGTCTACGGCAAGTTTGTGGACCACCATGATTCATCATTATGCGGCTAATAGATCTGCCGACTTCCGCAGCTTTGACGTTAGTCTTCTGTAGATGCTCCCGGTAGCATAGGCGGGTATCTAGCATAACGCCCAGATATCTTATGGCCCTTCTTGATGTGATGGACGCGTTTCCCAGCCTTAGCGTTGCAGTTTCAACTGCTTTACGGCTACTTATTAGCACCGCTTCTGTTTTCTCCTCCGCCAGTTGCAGTCCAACCGACGACAGCCAGCGATGGATTTGGTTAATTGCCGATGTGGCCATTTGCTCAGCCGCAGCTATCTCCTTGGCGACCACAGTGAGAGCCACGTCATCGGCAAACCCTGTGATCTCCACTCCGTGAGGTAGGATTATCCGCAAGACGCCGTCGTATACCGCGTTCCACAGGATCGGGCCTATGACTGATCCTTGTGGGACTCCACATGTGACTTTGTGTCGTTCTGCGCCGTCCTCTGTGTCATACGATAGCCACCTGTTGTCCAGATAGCTGCTTTCGTGGCGTGCCAAAGCTTTGCAGCGCCTCCAGTATGCGACTCCACGATGCCGAGTTAAAGGCATTCTTTACGTCTAAAGTGACTACAAGGCAATATTGTTTTGAGCCTCCCTTCCAGCGTTTCCCTTCGATGGCATCTCCAGCGATGCGCGTTACTCTTGAGATGGCATCAATCGTAGAGCGAGCTTTTCGAAAGCCGTATTGGTGATCGGAGAGGCCGCCAGACAAAGTGATGGCATCGTTTAGGCAGGAGCAAATCAGCCTCTCGAAGACTTTTCCGACGGAATCCAGAAGACAGATGGGTCTGTATGCCGACGGGTCATCTGGTGGCTTTCCCGGCTTTGGAATCAGCCCCAGGCGTTGCTCCTTCCATGGCGTCGGGAACACGCCCTCGTCAAGGCATTTGTTAAATAGTTTAACAAACACGTTGGTCTGGACACTGATTGCCAGTTTAAGCGCCCTGTTTGGGATGCCGTCCGGTCCCGGTGCTGTATCGTTCTTTATGCTGCGTGCTGCTTGTATGACTTCTCCGGCTGTGATGGTTGCCACGGGGTGGTTATTTTGTTCATCATTTGTGTGATCGGGATTCCTTTCATGCTGGTGCGGAAAAAGTGTGCTCACAATGGCCGTCAATTGCATTTTCTCCGTTGGCGCTGAGTTTTTGAAGGATCTCGTTCTCTTCATTACCACTTTATAGGCCTGGCCCCAAGGGTCGTGGTCTGCTTCCTCACACATCCTGAGAAAACAAAGCCTTTTCTGATCCTTTATGGCTCTCTTCAGCAGCCTTCGTTTGTCGCAGTATTGTAGTCTAAGGCTCGCATGTGCTTCGGTTCCCCTGGCTCTGCAGTATGCCCTTCGTGCTTTTAGGCATTCAGCACGTGCTTTGGCTATGTGGTCCGTCCACCAGTAGACAGCATTGTGGCGTCTGTAGCTTCCGGAACGCTGCATGCTCACCCCACAGGCATGTTGTAGGGCCTGGGCAGCTTGCTGAGCCATGGTTTCAGCATTTCCACTGACGGACATATTGCCAATGGCTAGTTGGAACGCGTCAACGTCAAGCGTAGCAGACTTGTAGTGTGTCCTGGTTGGCATATTGGAATGTGCCGAGTTTCTGCCTCCGAAGTTAAAGACGATGGCCCTATGATCGCTGGCTGGGTAGATTTCGCAAACACTCCATGTTGCTGATCTGGCTAAACAGCTTGTGGCAAAAGTCAGGTCTATAATGGAACCCATTCCGCCTCGACTGAAGGTGTGTGTGGAACCTCGATTTAGGAGTTCGACGTCTAGCGTTGCGAAGGCATCAAGGAGTACCCGCCCCCTGGCATTTGTAACGGGCGACTGCCACTCCAGTGCCCAAGAATTAAAGTCTCCTGCGATAACTGCCGGCGAGTGATCACGGACGTCTTCGACGAGGTCATTCAGTAGACTACTGAACCGGTGCAAAGATTTCATAAACATCGAGGTTTTGCTGCAGACCCACAACGCTGCTTTCCTCGTGACATCCGCAGCCCATTCGTTCGTCGATCCAATTTTGTATGGTTCACACAAAAATACTATGTCTATGTCCAATTCCTTAACAGTTTGCTTCAGTAAGTCCTGTGCGGCGATGCAGTGATTTAAATTGATTTGGAGTGCTCTTACCATTTTGCTTTTTGTGTGGCCTCGCGATAGGATGGGCATTTGGAGCTGCCCACAGAATGGTCTACTTTAGGTGCTCCCTTTCGAACACACAGAACGCACTTCGCATTGTTCTGGCAATCTTTCGCAACATGGCCTCTTTCCCCACATTTAAAGCATGCGCCTTTCAAGTCTTCGGAGCATTTGCAGTGTGCTGCAATGTGCCCATAGTCAAGGCACCTGAAGCATCGTTTTAGTTGGAAAATGCTGCGGATGCGGCAGACGACCCAGCCAATTCGCACTTTCTCCAGTTCCAGGATTGAGCTTGCTTTGTTGGCCGCGACACAGAGTGTAGCAATTTGCGTTCCGCCAAACGATTTCCTAATCGATTTTACATCCTCTGGTGCCAGCATGATGTTCGTATTTTTTGAGTTTAAAGCCTCGCATATTTCCTCCTTTGTTGTCAATTCATCCAGATCACGGATCTCCAACTGTGAAAGCTCTGTGAGTCTCTTGACCGCTGCTCTATCCCCTAGGGCATTTTTGACCGCTAGCTGCAACTCCTGGGCTCCATGTGCGGGTGCTTTGCTCAGACGCAGCAGTAGGCTGCCATTCTCCTTGTGGGACTCCACATGTGACTTTGTGTCGTTCTGCGCCGTCCTCTGTGTCATACGATAGCCACCTGTTGTCCAGATAGCTGCTTTCGTGGCGTGCCAAAGCTTTGCAGCGCCTCCAGTATGCGACTCCACGATGCCGAGTTAAAGGCATTCTTTACGTCTAAAGTGACTACAAGGCAATATTATTTTGAGCCTCCCTTCCAGCGTTTCCCTTCGATGGCATCTCCAGCGATGCGCGTTACTCTTGAGATGGCATCAATCAGCACCAGGCGTTGCTCCTTCCATGGCGTCGGGAACACGCCCTCGTCAAGGCATTTGTTAAATAGTTTAACAAACACGTTGGTCTGGACACTGATTGCCAGTTTAAGCGCCCTGTTTGGGATGCCGTCCGGTCCCGGTGCAGTGATTTAAATTGATTTGGAGTGCTCTTACCATTTTGCTTTTTGTGTGGCCTCGCGATAGGATGGGCATTTGGAGCTGCCCACAGAATGGTCTACTTTAGGTGCTCCCTTTCGAACACACAGAACGCACTTCGCATTGTTCTGGCAATCTTTCGCAACATGGCCTCTTTCCCCACATTTAAAGCATGCGCCTTTCAAGTCTTCGGAGCATTTGCAGTGTGCTGCAATGTGCCCATAGTCAAGGCACCTGAAGCATCGTTTTAGTTGGAAAATGCTGCGGATGCGGCAGACGACCCAGCCAATTCGCACTTTCTCCAGTTCCAGGATTGAGCTTGCTTTGTTGGCCGCGACACAGAGTGTAGCAATTTGCGTTCCGCCAAACGATTTCCTAATCGATTTTACATCCTCTGGTGCCAGCATGATGTTCGTATTTTTTGAGTTTAAAGCCTCGCATATTTCCTCCTTTGTTGTCAATTCATCCAGATCACGGATCTCCAACTGTGAAAGCTCTGTGAGTCTCTTGACCGCTGCTCTATCCCCTAGGGCATTTTTGACCGCTAGCTGCAACTCCTGGGCTCCATGTGCGGGTGCTTTGCTCAGACGCAGCAGTAGGCTGCCATTCTCCGTTTTTCGAATGCCCTTTACGTCATTACTCATGTCCCTTAAGGACGGATGGGTCTTAACGGCCTTCAGCAAATCTGCATACGTGCAGATTCCTTGCACCAGAATTGCGTCTGGTTTGGCTTTGCGCACTCTATTGTGGCGACTCGCTACTTTATTCCAGGCTTCCTTGGTTTGTGGAGCAACATTCTGCGATGATTCTTCACCTGCCATCTTTGATTGCAACATAGCGTTTGCTCTCATCCTCGATTTTTTGGGTGGCGTGTTTCGCTGCGCCAACGTCTGATCCCTAGGACGTTTTGGAGTGGCTTTCTGACCGCCCAGATTGCTCCCAGCATTAAGAGCGATTTTGTCTGCCACTGAACCGCCTTGTCCCATTGCAAGTGACGGCGTAGTTTGCGCTTCACCATTGATTTTTTCTAAGTTGCAGAAACTTAGAGCCGCCTTGTGTAACTCCATGAGGTTTGCAAACTTGTCGCGCATCGCTGAGTTAATATAACGCTGTCCTCCCATGATGGTTGAGACCTCATTAAGGGCCTCTGCCACTTGCTGCATTGCATCT
The DNA here is from genome assembly GCA_035047525.1 of Drosophila quinaria. Lineage (NCBI taxonomy): Eukaryota > Metazoa > Arthropoda > Insecta > Diptera > Drosophilidae > Drosophila > Drosophila quinaria. Next base: position 15,201 of record JAWNPO010000250.1, on the reverse strand, counting down.
GCTAGCGTGGTTGGCCACTCCCTTTCCGACTCATCGAGTGATGCCTCCTCCAGTGGCTGCTGTGGTGGTGTTCGCTGCATCGCGGAGCTTTTAGTGAACGGCAATAGCTCGTCCGACGTTTCGACGCTTTCCGAGGAAGCGACGGGGGCTTCTAGGCTCTCACGGACAGTCCCTCTTCGTGTTTATTCTACAGTTTTGTGAAGAATTATTCGAAGCACTGGCTGCTGGTGAAAAAATTCGACCTGAACTTAGGCACCAGTTTTCGGGACTCCCCAAGGTATGCTACACAATAGTACTTGTGGAGTACCAGGGCTGAAAGCTACCAGTTTGTTGGCGTTTGAAGTTGCCGCCAAGAGTTGGAGCAGATCAGCTGTTTGCTCGCGACGTTCCTCAGCACTGCAGACCAGCTGATTTTTGTTACTTGCAAATTGCAGTATGCAAGTTGCAGAATCGGCGGGAATTTATTTTTGTTTTGTGTGCAAAACAAAAACAAATTATTGGCAAAAAGCCTGAAGTGGCCCCTCACCCTTCCCTCGCCTGCGAGTGGATCTTGGAGAAAAACGCCTGGAATCACTGCAGATGGAGATCCTGTCCTCAGCACCCTGTCACTTGGTATGTGGAGACCCTTTGCAAAGGCCTTGTTGTAATTAGTTTAATTTTTTAGGTCCAAAAACTGGCAAAATTACACCAAATCACCGGATCGACTTTAAACACAACCGCGCACCTTTAATACTTGACGTGTACTCTCGTGTATGTGGGCGATTGGGTAACGATCGGGCACAGTTACAGCGTTGAGCTTTCCATAATCCCCACAGGATCTCCAGCTACCATCCTTCTTGCTGACTTTTTCTCCAGTGAGCGTAAGGCTCTGGAAAATCTGCACCAATAATGGCTACTTGGACATCGGCGACGATGAAGGGCCAAGTGAGACAGCGACGTAATCCAAGATTGAGTTCCATTACTGAGTTCCCGTAGGTAGGAATGGTTGTTCCATTTGCCGCATACAAGATGAGATTGCTCTACTTGATATTCTGCTTAGCCAGGGTGCGTGGAATGACAGATACAACAGATCCGGAGTCGATTAGGAATCTGATGTGAGATCTACAATCGTTGATATATAGGCGACGTTCTGATATAATGGATGGTTGGACTTTGTGAGCGCTGTTGGTTGGGCCGTCGCCGACCAGCGTTGCCGGCGGCAGCCGTATTAGTTTTCCGACAGCCCGCGTGCGCATGGAGATTTGCACTTCTTCGCATTATCCCCATATGTTTGGTGATAGTAACAAAGTTTAATGTCAGTGCCAGTTGAAGAAGTAGTCTGCGGCTGGACATTTTGTTGACGTGAAGATGATCCACGCGACTTGCTGCGAGAACGATTGCTTGATTGAAGACGTTTCACATCGTTCTGAAGAGCGTCCAACTTTTTCTCCAGTGAGCGTAAGGCTCTGGAAAAATCAGAGGGGGAATCCGGTGAGGAAACAGAAGCTACTGCTGTACCAGCTGGCTGCGCTGCAGTTGAGCTGATGGCCAAAGTATTTGCGCCAACTGTCTCTAGCATCTTATCTGCAATTTTGCGAGTTTCTCCAAATCGTTCTCCTCCCAGATTGTCAAAACTGGTCGGATATTCTGTGGCATCTCCGAAAGAAACAAGCTCCGAATTATGGGCTCGCTGCTGGACTCGGGGGCCAAACGCCGCATGTGAGCCAGAATTTGTGATGGTTTCAATCCTGTGGTCTCTCCGCCTTGTAGCAGACGGCGCAGCTTAGATTCTGGCGACTCAGCAAATTTATCAAGTAAACGGTTCTTGAGAGCCTCATACTTGTTTGAAACCGGTGGATGTGTGAGTAAATCCTCGACAGCCACGGCGATCTCTGCATCTAGACTGACGGTGGTATGATTGAATTTGTCATCATCGTTGGTGATGCGATGTAGGAGAAATGCACACTCGATTTGAGAGAACCACAAGTTCGGATTGTTGCTCGAGAACTTTGGCAAACGGATTGTGTGATGCGTTGGAGCCAACTTGCAGAGTATCAAGTTGGTTTTGAAGCTCACGGACTCGGTCAGCTAGCTCGGAATCCGGCATGTTGTAGACGTTTTCCAAGACTTCCTCTTCAAAATCTAGTCGTTTTGGTATCAAAGATCGTAAATTGTAGCGATGTTTGTGCATAAACTGCTTTTGCGCATCAATTTCTTAGAATTGTGAAATTCCGCCGAAACTTGCATGTATGTGTGAGCGTCGTCTCACTGACATACGGTTTTGCATGCGTGTGTGTTTGCGTGAATTTTGCCGGCTGGTTGCAATGTTTGCACAGCGATGTTTGCAAAATTCTATGGTAATAAAATGATTAAATCACGTCGGGGTCACCACTGTAGCAAATGCGTTTGATAGTTTGCTTACTTATTTTGTTTATTCAGATTTAATCACTTAAAATTACATTTGGTGGAATGGTACGATGTTGTCGAGATTGCAGTTCGAGAGAAGTCGCGATTGATATTGTCTATCGAATCGTATTTCATCGATTGTTGAGATTTGGTATTTTTCCGATAGATGTCGTGCTGCCAGACCGCCACATATGTATACAATATATTAATATAATATATAAATTTACATTAATAAATATATATATATATTAATGAAAAAATAAAATATTAATAATTAAATTGTTAAAATTTAAAAATGGGAAGAAAAAAGGAAAAATAAAACAAATATATTAATATTAAGACACTTTAATGGCACTGTCTACTCCCATAAATCAAATTTGTAAAAGAAAAAACACTTATTTATATTTTCTTTAACAAAATAATATAACCATTAAAAAAAGCACAATTTTTTTACCTCTACTGTAATTTGATTTTTGGGCGAAGACACTACTATTTTTGTGAACATACACTGACGATCATAATTATTTTCACAGCAAGTATTTTTATTTATTTTGCTCCCTTCCCGTAACATATTGGCATCAATTCAACTTTTTTCCTCGATTAAAAAAAAAAATAGTGACTGCAAAAATTTTTCTTTCAAAAATCTTTTTGCTAATATTTTTTTTATGATTTTTTTAAAATAGCTAGTAATGACTATTTTAACCCCTTTTCATACAAAAAAGTCATTACTAGCTATTTTAAAAAAATCATAAAAAAAAATATTAGCAAAAAGATTTTTGAAAGAAAAATTTTTGCAGTCACTATTTTTTTTTTTTTATCGAGGACAACTTTTTTCCTGATAATGCCAATATGTTACGGGAAGGGAGCAAAATAAACCCTACATCTCAAAATACTTGCTGTGCCAATAATTATGATCGCCAGTGTATATATATGTATGCATGCATGTACATATAAAAATTTTATTGCAATTCTTGCTCATCGAGTTGGCAGCAGCTTGCACAAATAAAATAATCTTTATGAACTTACATACATATATGCATAATTGATTGACAATCACGAAATTGATAATCAATCGAAATGACATCACTTAACTTCCCAGTGGCACTTTTTGTATGGAAAAGTATACAGATTTCCAGCCGAACTTGCGGCCGGTATGTGCAGCCACTTTGTGTAAAGTTCTAATTCGCTTTTACATTAGCTTGGCCGGGGTAATTCGGTATACGCTAGCTGAAATACTGCCGAAATTTTCCGGCACGGTTTCCGCGGGTACCCGCTGAAGACGTACGTAAATTTTACATATAGCTTCAGCGGTGGGAAATTTTTGCCCTGGCTGTAGGCCACTGGGAATTTATGCCAAATTAGCGGCAAAAATTTAGGCACACAAAATATTTGTTTATTTTTTTGTTTATTTTTTTGTTTATTTTGTTTATTTTAATGCAACATTTTTTAAACTTAATTATAGCTCACTTATACGAAAACTTAAAAATAGTTTTAAATATTATTATCAGGCCTGTTCCGGTTTTCACTTGTTTTTTGCGAATTTCAATTCGCAAGATTTGACCGAATTTCCCTTAAAATTCCTTGACATTTCCTTCGAATTACCCTCCGAATTTCCCTCCCACATTGTGTTGAGTAATTTTTACCAGAACAGTGTTGGAAAATGTTCTGAGTGCGTCACAGATTTGCGTCAAAAGAATTTCCGTCTGTCAAAATGTTTAATTACTTCATTAAAAATTTATTTCATCATAAGTGGAAACATTTTTCAAAGATAAATCCTACTTTCGTTATAACTTTTGCATTTTTGAAAGCGCGGGTTGTTCTCAGTGCTGAGCAACGCCTTTTTGCAGAGTTGTCAACTGTTGCACAGTGTTTGTTTACAAAAATAATCTCCTTTGTTTTGCATTAAATAACAACAGTTTTGTCACAACTCGCATTTAAAAAACAAGCAAATGAATTCATTATTTTACGCAATGCTTAAAAGTATTTAAATTGTTGTTTTAAATATATACCATAATATTTACAACTTTCCTCACCTACGAAGGCAGCTCTAATAAACTTCCCATTCATTTTCACAAATACTTGCGGAAATTAGAACAGGTCGAGCAAATCCGACAAAAATGTTAGGTTAGAGTCTTATCGATTTTGAGGCGTGATGAAATAAAAATGATTTAAAAATCAAATAAATTATTTTTTGTTTATCTGATGATGTAGCATTATTCCTAAAACATTGGAGAATTTTATACATATGTTGTTTTCACTTTAATTTTATGCTAAGCATGCCAAAATCATCGATTTATTCCTTCCGAATTCAAACTCACTAGCTCAATGTCAAGTGAATTCAATTCGCAAAATCTTGCCGAAAGTGAAAACCGGAACAAGTGAGGGAAATTCACTTTCGCAAAATCTTGCCGAAAGTGAAAACCGGAACAGGCCTGTATATTCCTCCTGGCCGCAGAATTGTCTTGAAGAGGTCAATCTGAAATGTAGAATCAATTAATTGACTGTTGGGAGAGCATTAGAATGATTTATTCTTGCCTTATTGATGGGCAATTTGCCAATCTTCTTACTTTCCATTTTGAAAAGCCTCCTACTTACAAGTTGATTCTAAGAAAATACAATAATTAAAACAAATTTGTCTAATTGGTAATATGTTTCATTTACTTACGTGTGATGCTCTCCTGGACTTGCTTGCTACAGCTATGTTCCTCATCATCGGGCAATTGGAGCATGCGATCTATTAGGCAACATCTATAATAAAAATAAAGATTTATTCATAGATTTGTAGTTGAAACTTACCTCATTTTTACACTTTCTGCACAATGACGAAATACACAAACGAAGGGCTGCAATGTCTTCGATGGCCGATAATAGCATTGCCAGCTCTTTGTATTTATCGATAACCGGCACGATAAAAATATTGAATAATAAAACAACATTTTGCCATATTTTAAAAATGCTTAATTAATAAAACAAGTTATTCAATATATTACGTTTATTATAAATTCTTTTAACCCAACAGAAATACAGCATACTATGGTTGGAAACTTAGAAAAAGGCTTTTCGATATTTATTGCCAGGCGTTAGCAACGTTAAGTTGGCTGCAGGTGCAGTCCCTTGGGACTTTTTTTCTTGCAGCAAAAATTACCACTGAAATGCGTAAGAAAATTTCCGCTACGTTTCAGCGGCCTCGCCCTGAGTTCTTCGCAGGGTTCTGCTGCATACTTTTCTGTATGCGTATTTCTGCTGTAGGGAAATTCTAGTTGGAATTCGGGCTGATTCTGGTACGAAAATCTGGTTGGAATTATTATGAAAATACCCCACCCCTAGGAAGCGGCAAATCTGCCCGGCAGTAGAAATAAAATGTGTATACATAATTTTAATTATTACTTTTATTTAAACATTGATTAACATTCTTTTATTACATTCTTACAGTTACTTAAACTAATTTAGATATCACTGCGGACGGCAGTCCGCGCTAGTGACGAAAGCAGCACGAAGGGTGCGAAGGCGACTAGCATATATACACAGGAAGAATGGAAAATTTGCTATGACTGTCCGATCGGGTCGAGTTATGTACCGATCGAAAGGTATCAATTTTACTTACAAATGTGCATACTAAGACTTTTGGAAACTTACCTGGTTCGTGAGATAAACAGGTGTTAGTGGTAGGGGAAAATTTTAAATTATTGGAGCAAATGGGGCCGTTGGAGCCTTTTCGATTTTTATTTTAATTTTTTACTATTCTTATCAAAAATACGCGTCGAATGACACCTTGATCATCAAAATCCGATCACTGGTTCAGAAGATAATTAATTTTGAAATTTTTGCTGCCCATTTCAAAACGAGATGAAAAGTCAGTCTGTTTGTTTGTTTGTTTGTTTGTTTGTTTGTTTGTCTGTTTGTTAGTATCAAAGCTTTGATTTAGCTTAAAAGTTTGAATGAGGACTTGTTCCCGATCAAAAATCTAGAAACGTTTGTTCTACGACTTTTTCGAAAAAAAGCTAGTTTAGCGGGAAATCGCTAAAAACCGCTAAAATTAAAACCCCTATAGCATCCAAACGATATGAGCTACAGACGTGATCTATATATCGTTGGAAAGGTATTTTGAAGGGCTTTTAGGCAGACCTTTAAACTTTTTTTCTAAAGTGCATAGGTAAAAAGCAACAGGTGAAATAAGATATTTTGTCCCACATTTTGGCGGTTTTTGAGAAAACGACGCTAACGATTTTTTTTAGCTTTCAATATGTTGTAGTGTATAAAATTTCGCGTTTTTTGATATTTGATAGAAAAAATTTTACCGATGGGTTTGGAAGATATTGCTTATTAACTGAATATACTTTTTACCTTTACACTACTGCATGTACTAGTACATATGCAGTATGTACATGTGCATGTAAATCGCCAAAAACCACAGCTTCCAAACAATAGAAGCTACAGATTTGATCTATATATCGTTAGAAAGGTGTTTTGAAGGGCTTTAAGCCTAGCTGTAAACTTTTTTGCTTAAAAGCACAGGTAAAAAGCTTCAGGTGAAAGAAGGTTTTTTTCCCACATTTCGGCGATTTAAGAACAATCTACGTTTCAAATGACTTTAAAATATGTTATTTGTTGTAGACAATTCAATTTCACGTTTTGACATATAACACATAGCCGTCAAATTTCGTTTGGGCAAGATATTACCTGTTAACTGAATATACCTTTTACCTTTACGCTTCTGCATGTACATATGCAGTAGCATGCATACAGCAGCAGCAAAGTGTCATAGCAGCCAGAGTTTGAGAGTGCTACTAGCTTTTGCGCTTGGCATGTGTTTTTGTAAAGGGAACCAGTGTTGCCAGACAGTTTGTTTCAGCTTGTACAAAAAATAAACAAAGTTGATAAAGATATACTGTCCAAAAAAAAAATTCAATTTCAAAATTTCTGATGTCTTATTCAAAAATTTCTGATATCTTATAAAAAAAACCTCTTTACGAGGTAAAAGTCTAGTGACGAAAACAGTTATATGCCCCAAAATTTCTGATATCCAATTTTGTGACGAATAACATTAAGTTTGACATATAAATTATTTTAAAAAAAATTTTTGCATTCGGCACTGCGCAAAACAGTGGTTTTTATTTGGTATGAAGAATTGAGACATTTTAGCGCAATGTGCCGAGTGCCAAAATTTTTTTTAAAATAATTTATATGTCAAACTTAATGTTATTCGTCACAAAATTGGATATCAGAAATTTTGGGGCATATAACTGTTTTCGTCACTAGACTTTTACCTCGTAAAGAGGTTTTTTTTATAAGATATAATTACACTGAAAAGAAAGAAAAAACAAACACTAATTACAAATGTGGTGTTGTATGTGTTCTGTATTTACTAACCTGGCTAGTATGTATATAAAAAACAGTAGCACTGCCGAATGTGGTAGAATGTAATACCTAAATTGTGTTTTGAAAAAGCTTCACCACGCGCTGACACTTAACTAAAACGCAAAAGAAAAACTGCAAGAAATACACACAAAAAGAGTTGCAACCCATACAAAATGTAGCTGATCGACGTTTTTTGTACACTGTAATAACTGCTGCAAAGCCCTATGTCAACTCTAGAAGAGTTAAAGCAAACAAAGAAACAAAGAAAAAATCTAACCAGCGTTTCCTGCAGCAGAACGAAATGTCAAACTCATACAAACGAGCGAACTCATAGCGGAGTTAGCTGCATGTATTTCACACAGCTCAGAAAGATTTCCAAGCAGCGTTCTCTGCAGCAGAACGCTATGTCGAACTCAAGCAAACGAGCGAACTCATAGCGGAGTTTGCTGCATGTATTTCGCACAGCTTAAAAACAATTCTGTGCAGCGTTCTCTGCAGCTGAACGCAGTGTCAAACTCACTAAAACGTTCGAGTTCGTAGCGGACTTTGTTGCAGGGAACTTTTACCACGACGCAAACGATTCTAAGCAGCGTCTTGTACAACCAAACACTATGAGAAACTCAAGCAGACGAGCGAACTCATAGCGGAATTTGCTGCGGGGATTTCACATTTAGAGACAATCGATTCTGACTACAGAGCGCGCTAATGAAAGTTTGCAGAATCAGGGATGTGCAACTTAAATCTGAAGCGTTCTGTACAGCGGCCGTATAGAATTCGTTCACCACATGACTGAATTCCCGGCTGGGATACAATTTTAGTCGACGTCAACGTCGGCCGAAAACTTGTACGCCTGACAGAGAAAAAAGTAACAACAACAAGAAACCAACAGCCTCTGCCTGCAACGTACAATTTTTGTCGACGTCAACGTCTGCCGAAAACTTGTGGGCTAGAGAGGGAAAGAAACAAGAAAAAACGAGCAGAAACAGCCTCTGCTGGCGTCGCCTAAGCAGACCACGCACGATGCCCAATTTTTTAGTCGTCGGCACGCAACGAAACAAGAGAAACGAACAAAAGGCGACTAAAACTAACTCTGCCTGCGTCGCTCGAGCAGCGGCCGGTCGACGCTGGCAGAATTATTAGAAAAATAACAACAAAGGGTGAGTATACGAATACATATATGAGTATGCATGGATGGCCCACACAGAATGTGATTAGTTGGCGCTGCAACTTCAATGTGTGCCTCAGTTGCAACTGCAGCAGCAGCCACCCGACTACCAGTTATAATTCTCAAGTGAATTGGGCTTAAAAACTTTTGCGGTCAGGTTAACAAATTGGAATTGGTTAACGCAGCTGATCAGCGGAAACGGGAACCACAATCAGAGAATGGTTAAAGAGTTAAATAACAACAAACAGCATTTTAACTTAAAAAATACTTGTGGGTTATTATGCCCTGAATCGATGTAAAACACTGGACAGGTTATAAAGGGTATATTAGCTTTGTGAAAACATACATTTAATCAAGTAACTGCTTTTAATAAATAATATAACAATGTAAAATAAGAATTCCTTATTTTTATTGTCATAAGTTCAGAAAAAGTCATCTCCGAATATGTGCAATAAATTTATTTTTGATCAAGTATAACAGAGTATATTTTCATTTACAGATATTGTGGTTGTCACGCCCCCTTTACTTGCAAGTTACTAAAAATGTCTCTTTTATGATATATCAGAGTAATTACAAAAGTTATTCAAAGAAATATTTTGCAAAGTGCACAATAAAGCGAAGAAGAAGCAGTTCAGAATCTACTAGGTGTTTATAACGTATGCGGAATGAAATACGAACAAAATTGAACATGTTCTCAATAAGTTCCAAAAATTGACAGATCAAAACAAAATGCACGATAACAAACGGTACTATTCCAGCTTGCATTGCTACAAAAATTAGCATTCTAGATAAAGCGTAGTTGCTATAATGTCTCTAAGCACAGCAGAGCGTCGTAAACTGATTTGCACATATTGCGCAAATAACCCATTTCAGCCGAAAAATTAAATTTTTCATTACTTTTCTTCAATGGGCTTTAAGAAAATTTTTATTTATAAAGTAGTTTCTGATATTCAGAATGGGAAAAAAATGGATAGAGCCCCTGGGTCCGGAAAAAAATGTCCATTACAACAGTCTAAGGCTAGAGCAAAATTAAAGGCTGAAATTGTGGGTCGCACAGTTAAATCGTATCGTGTTCTAGCCAAAAAATACAATGTGAGCGACAAAACTGTTAAGAAGTATGTAAAAGACATGGGAGTTTTGAAATGTGCTAAAAAACCGTTCCCAAAGTCTCAGAAAAACAAAGAGAGACCATTAAACTTCGGCTGCGTGCGCTATCCAGAAATTTTTTTTTTGCAAGCTCCTCAAAAATTTGCATAATGGATGATGAGACGTATTTTACAATGGAGGGTAATGAATGGACTCCGAAACATTACTTTAAGCTTCCCAATACTCAACCACCTAACAATGTGACTCAAATTGCAAAAACAAAGTTTCCTAAAAAGGTTTTATTGTGGCTGGCCATAAGCGAGCGCGGCATCAGTGATCCTGTATTTTTTAAGGCCGGATTGCCTGTGAATGCGGACAATTACAAGGAGAATTGTCTTCCGGCGCTTAAATAATTTATTGAGAAGTATCATGCAAATGATAATACGGTGTTTTGGCCCGACTTAGCTTCAGCTCATTATGCCAAAACAACCCTGGAGGCTCTTGACCATTTGAGCATTGAGTACGTGCCCAAGCTGCAAAACCCTCCAAATGTGCCTCAGCTAAGGCCAATTGAAAAGTTTTGGGCAAATTTGAAAAGAAATGTGTACAGCAAGGGATATAAGCCAATAAACATCGACTGCTTAATACTTAAAATCAAACGAGAGCTTTCTAAAATGGAAACAAAAAGAATTCAGGAGGCTATGCGCAAGGTACCCGCAAATATAAGGAAGGCTGATCGCTATGGTCATGAATATTTTTTGTAAAAATAGGTTTAAGTATATTTAAAAACATGTACAAATTTGAATTTGGTTGGACTTGAAATAAATTTGTTATTTGTGTTTCAATAGTTGTTCGTATTTCATTCCGCATACGTTATCTGAAAGCATGTATGATTATTATTATTATTGGATTAGGACGTTCTCATTTGAATCGACAAAATATGCAGTATAAAATTGTAGAGTTTTTGCCAAGTGTAGTTAACACTCAGGGTATTACAAGGTCGAGCAGACTTCACTTCAAAGTTTTTAACATATTTCTTTATATAAAAACAACCTCTTTACGAGGGAAAAGTCTAGTGACGAAAACAGTTATAAGCCCCAAAATTTCTGATATCCAATTTTGTGACGAATAACATTAAGTTTGACATATAAATTATTTTAAAAAAAAATGTTGCCACTCGGCACATTGCGCTAAAATGTCTCAATTCTTCATACCAAATAAAACTCACTGTTTTGCGCAGTGCCGAATGCAAAAATTTTTTTTAAAATAATTTATATGTCAAACTTAATGTTATTCGTCACAAAATTGGATATCAGAAATTTTGGGGCTTATAACTGTTTTCGTCACTAGACTTTTACCTCGTAAAGAGGTTTTTTTTATAAGATATCAGAAATTTTTGAATAAGACATCAGAAATTTTGAAAAATATTTTTTTTTTGGACAGTATATCTTTATCAACTTTGTTTATTTTTTGTACAAGCTGAAACAAACTGTCTGGCAACACTGGTTCCCTTTACAAACACACATGCCAAGCGCAAAAGCTAGTAACACTCTCAAACTCTGGCTGCTATGACACTTTGCTGCTGCTGTCCTATTCCAATTCTAAGTAAAGTGTATATATTTTCAGTTAACAGCTAATATCGGCTAATATTCGACTATATTCGCAATTATAATATATTTTATCTGCCTCAAAAAAAAATTCACAACTTACAATCAGTAAGTATTTCCGCAATGCGCTGCAAGCAGTGTACATACTGCATATGTACATGCAGAAGTGTAAAGGTAAAAGGTATATTCAGTTAACAGGTAATATCTTGCCCAAACGAATTTTGAGAGATATGTTTTATATGTCAAAAAACGCGGAATTGAATTGTCTACAACATATAACATATTAAAAAGTGATTTAAAGCACAGATTTTTCTTAAATCGAAAAAAAGTGTAAAAAAAACCTTATTTCACCTGTAGCTTTTTACCTGTGTTCTTTATCAAAAAAGTTTACAGCTATGCTTAAAAGCCCTTCAAACTACCTTTCCAACGATATATAGACCACATCTGTAGCTTCTATAGTATATAGCGGTTTTTAGCGATTTCCCGCTAAACTAGCGTTTTTTCGAAAAAGTCGTAGAACAAACGTTTCTAGATTTTTGATCGGGAACAAGTCCTCATTCATACTTTTAAGCTAAATCAACGATTTGATATTACAAACAGACAAACAAACATACTGACTTTTCATCTCGTTTTGAGAAGGGCACCAAAAATTTCAAAATTAATTATCTTCTGAACCAGTGATCGGATTTTGATGATCAAGGTGTCATTCGATGCGTATTTTTACTAGAATAGTAAAAAATTAAAATAAAAATCGAAAAGGCTCCAACGGCCCCAATTGCTCCAATAATTTAAAATTTTCCTCTCCCCCTAACACCTGTTTATCTCACAAACCAGGTGAGTTTCCAAAAGTCTTAGTATGCACATTTGTAAGTTTAATTGATACCTTTCGATCGGTATATAACTCGACCTGATCGGATGGTCATAGCAAATTTTCCATTCTTCCTGTGTATATATGCTAGTCGCCTTCGCACCCTTCGTGCTGCTTTCGTCACTAGCGCGGACTGCCGTCCGCAGTGATATGAGTACATTCAAAGAAGGAAACAATTCACATAATTGTTACCTCGTGACAGGTTTCGCAGTCACTGTGCCTGTGTCTGGGCAGTAAATTCTGCTCACACCTTTTGCCAACGACTTAATCAACTGGGCCCAAATAACGTAAAGGGGGCAACAAACAAGGGCCAAAACAACGTTCTATGTTCTGGGAATATTTTGGGAAGTTCTTTCTCGCCTCTGTTTTCCTTCTTTCTTTTTTTTGAGGAAATTCGTTTATTGACACTCTGTTATGTGCTGCACATGACAGCCAAGACACTGGTGAACATAGCCAACTGGCATCCAATTGGTTGCCAATTTCCATTTTGCAGCCTTTTGCCAAATTACTGACTTCGTTTCGAGTTCTCTCTTACACTTACCTGCAGTCTGGAGAGTAGTTGGAATTGCAATTGACTTGAAATGCATTTACAATTGAAAAGCACAAGGCCTTGGAGCGAGCTGTAGCATTTAGGCCAGAGTTGCATAGAAATAAGAAAAGGCCAAATTAATTGATTGCAATACTTACGATCGATGACATTGGCAGAATGCGTTTTCAATCATTTATTAACGAGTATCTGTTGAAGCAGCTTAATGAAAGTTTGCTCAATGCTTTAGCCAACTACCCCTCTCCCTTTCTATCTCTCTCTCACTCTCTATCTCTCTTTCTGGCTATCTCCACATTGAATCTCTGCTCTGCTCTCACTACTTCGATATGTATTTTGTGCCTTAAGCTTGCTTTTTCAGGGGCGATGATTCCTTCATTATTCATGCTCGTGCCAGAGTTGAACTGACGTTTCATGTGCTTTGCTTTCCATTGTTTGCAGTTTTCTTTTTGCACACTCTATGGCTTAACATGAATAGTAAATAGTGTCCCACCCCTAGCCCTCTTCTAATCCCTACGCTTCTTTTCTATTGGGTCAATCTATGGCGCTATTTCGACGGTTTAGACAACCACCAAAATAAAGAAACTCAACTGCAAATTCAGTTTCAGCTTCCTATTTTCTTATTCTTCTTGTGAGCCATCTCCTTCTGCTCCCATCTCTGTTTTCTCCTTCTTATTTATTCGGCTTTGATGAAATATTGATTACGGTCTCACTGCGCTTCTCTTCTAATGCTCAACATGCGTGGCAGCCTCAAACTCAAACTCAACCTCAACCTCATCTTCCTCTGCCTTATCACTCCTTAGTATTCTGTTTTGCTTTGCTGCTTTTTCTTGCCTGTCTGTCTACCCGACAGTTGCCTCAATCGCTATTGCTTATGGATTCTTACTCGAATATCAACAGAAACAGCGGCAACTTGCACCTGCAGAATCAGCTGCAACTTCTGCATCAACTTCAAGTTCCGTTGGCAACCACCAAAAATCGTCATAGTGAAATAACAGGCCTGCTCCGGTTTTTACTTCAGGCAAGATTTTTCGGAATTGAATTTCTTTTAAACACAAAAATATAATTTCGACAAAAATTACTTGAATTGAATTAGTTTTAAGCTAACGAATTAAATTACAATATAGCTAACAATTTTTCTTTATTCTATAAGTACATAGCCTAAATGCAACGAAAAGAAACACATTTTACTAAATGGTATGAAATAAAAATTGATAACCAAAAACACCAGTATATATTTGTAAATATATCTTTAAAATCAACCTAAACTATTTTTCCTAAACAACTTGTGAGTGTCTCCAATCACAATTAATTCACATTCTGGGTACTAAATGACACGTTTGTAAAATGACTTAAAAAATTTTAAGATTTTCACTGGATTCATTTTTAAAATTCCTATTAAAAAATATTTAACAAACAACTTACTTATTTCTAAGTTAATTTTGCGCCCTTGATATAGATCTTCAAAATAATACCATAATCTATAACCATTTTAGAAAAAATTTAGTGAAACTTGTTAGTATTAAAAACAATTTCGTTAAGACTTCGTTAAGCTTTCGTTTCTTCAACCGTTTTGTCAGAAAAATAATAATTAAAAATATGCTGTTTTTTTTTTTAATTTCAGATATTTTGCCTTTTCAAATTCAAGGATATTACAAAAACTTTTATTTACTCAACTTTGAACTTCACATTTTTGAATTTCCATTAAAAAAATCATGACATGATTCTGTAAAATCCACACCTACGGGAGGCAATTACCAAGACTCAATATGATTTTTCTGCGCTCGAATATTCTTTTAAATACACCGTGCAATTATTGTCAAATGAAAACCTTGATCCGCCACTTAAAAGAAAAGTATCATTCGAATATATACTGAAGAGTTGACTACCTGGAAAAAAATAATGCATTAATTCTGTTATTTTTTGTTAACTTGTGGATATTTATCACTTTTTTTTATAAAGAATTAAAAGTTTACACCAAAAATAAGTTAATAAAATATTTAAATATCATTCGTGGGTTGGAAAAAGAGAAATTCGATTGGGTTAAAGCTCACACACACAGAGACACAGAGAGACACACAGACAGACAAATTGCTTACCTTTAAGCGTGTACCACAAGCACACCACACTCAGCGCACACACACTCGCTCACTCGCACACCGCAAAAACAACGCACGCAAGCACGCAA